>SKCR01032781.1:0-103313 GCA_019454045.1 Zanthoxylum bungeanum | reverse complement strand
GGTTGATTGTAAATATTACACCCTTCATCAGAATAAAAAAAGCGTGATTGAGAATTATGTTGCTCACCATGATAAATCCACGTGCGGTAGTTGGTGATATTCCTAACATGTATAAATGATTATGAACTTCATCTAACCGTTTCCTTTTCCTATTCAAACAATTTATACATAAACATCGTGTTAGGGTTGGTCGGAGTGCCAATCCGGATCGTATTTATGTCCGATTCATGAATACGAGCAATACTTTTTTTCTATAATATTACTTATTTATGGTTGCACCTCTTGTCTTTTATTATATATATTCGATCTCATTCATTAGATTGAAACTAAATCATGTTTAGTGATATATATATTAGACAAAGACCCGATAATATATAATGTAGTGCACAATTACAATGTAGCTTGTAATTGACATTGGGAAGTGTCACTACTAGAAATATATTATCAAATTAAGTTCCTGGTCAAGATTTACTAACATGGATTGGTTAGTAAAATCCGTTGAGACCAGTACATGTCGTATATCGTGACTTGATCCGATGGTTTATCCCAATTAACAATGAGTCTCGGGAGACTCATATAGACGTGTAGGTGTTTATTTGATAAACGCTGAACGACTCACCGAAGATTACCTAATACATGGTACACCAAAGTCAATAGGAATCTTCTCGGGTTGAGTATCATAATGATTCTTAGGCTTGAGATACCACTGTGGATATATGAGTTATCCTCCACACTCAGATAGCAATCACGTCACCAATCTATTAAGATCAGAATTCCACATGTTCGTTGGGTGTGGACTCATGCTCATGATATCATGTGTGTATCAAGATAAGATTCGTCAGTCCCCTATACAGGGCATAAATATTCATTATGGTATTTGTAATCCGTTAAATCCATGGATCCATGGTACACTGTAGAAGTGAGTTATTAGTGTTTTTATAAGATTACTAATAGAATCATCGACGAAATTATACCTATAGATATTTTACGTTAATTTCTATATCTCTGGAATAATCCGAATACTTGTGACGGATGGATTATACATATGCGATGACCTCGACCTGTACAGTTCAGTGAGTTCATCTGCGGTCGTCATAATTTATGGGTGGGTAAATTATGGACACAAAATTGGATTTCATGACGGAGATGCCTGAACTTGGAGAGTCTCACTAATGAAATATACTCGTAGAGCACTAGGGTAACTTTTATGAATAATACTGATTATTTATAATCGTTTAACGGTTAAACGAAAGATACATGCATATGGTACCTTTTGGTCATTTCCTAATTAATGTGTATTTGTATTTAATACTTGATTTTATTAAATAAACATTAATTAATTATCAAATTATGATATTTGACATATATCATTAATATATCTATTTGGATTATTGAAAGTAAATATAATATATATATATTTGGATATTTGACATATATTATTGATATATGTATTTGAATTATTTAAAGTAAATATAGTACATATATTTGGATATTTGTATTTAAATAATTATTTAATTATTTAATTTTTAAATAATTAAAGTAATTAAAATATAAAATATTTAAGTTGATATTTATTAAAGGAAATGATTAATGTGTTTTTTGTTGACTTTTGCATTTAAAGAAAAGGTTATCAAATTGAATTTTGCTTCTTTAATTGTTAAAAAATGCAAAATATCTCTTTTCTTTTTGTTGCAATTTTCGGCCCTTGTCCTAGGCATTTACAGGTTTTGTTTTTCATTTTGCTACACACTTGTTGAAGCCACCAAAAATATAAACAAAGGAGATTTGAGAGAAAAATGAGAAGAAACCAAGAAGTAATGCAAGAAAGCTTGGATTTAAGTAAGTTTTTCCAACTTTCTATTAGAAGGAAACTTGTTCCTTTTGTTCTTCGCTACAACATATGTTATTCTTAAGTTTTTATACTCTCTTGTGTTTGTGTTATGATTGTTGGAAGCATGAATGAAAGATGTATGCATGTGTGTTTAACAAAGTATGCTTATAAATGGTGTATAAGCACACTTTTGATCATTTGATAATCTTGTTGCCATTCTAGAGATGTTAGGCCACTCATTGATGACCTAGAATTTTTCTTGAGTTGTTTCAAAGTGATGAGACTTGTTTGGTGTGTTAAATAATTGATTAAAGTGTTGAATTTATTCAATTTAGTGTAAATTGATCATTGAAGTAATTTGAGAAATTAGGATTCTTAACCTATTCCAATTTTGGGGATTTTCATATATGTTATGTATTATGATGTATATTAAATTTTGGATTTATTGGATTTGATCTTGACTTGTTTTGAACAAAATTGGAATAAATTGCAAAATTTGAAAACCTTTAGGGTGTTCTCGGCAATTTTGGAATTTAGTGGGGGTTTTTGTTGAAATTTATATTTTTTTTTTTGTGTTGGACATGTTGAAAACTATTTTAGAACTGATTTGGAATCATCCAAATTTATATTTGACAAATTAGGACTAAAATGATCAAAATGCAAAGTATCAGGGTCTCACGGTAATTATGAGAAAAATCTGATTTTTGTGATAAAAATATGTTTTTTGAGTATTGTGTAATTAGAATAAATGAGTTTATTTTAATTTACCAAGAAAAATAATTATCGGAAATTATTTCGGAGTGAAATTACGTGAAAACGGTTAAAACAGGCTTTACCGGGTAACGGCTACCCAAGCAGTGAACCGATCACTATTCGGGCAGTCCACGAACTATCCAAATATTTTTGGGCCTGGCCTGGGCAGTCCCCATGTGCATTGGTGGGTCGGTTCGGTCGGAAACGCGTTTTATGTTATTTTGCGGAAAAAAAATTTCTTAAAGTTTCACGGAGTTTCTAAATTATTTATGTCGTTATATGATATCAAATAAATATGTTTAGGTGAAATATGAATGAATTATTAATATTGGATATTGAATAATTTATTTGTAAGTTTAAAAATTTTAAACTACGATTTCACCCGAACCGTTCTTCTTCCGCTGCGCCGCCCTGATGATGATATAACCCTAATAAAATGGTATCAGAGCGATTCTGATTCTGAACCCATGATATGATTAGCCCTTTAAATTTGATATTTAATCTAATCTTTACTTTTTACATGCATGGATTTATTTAATTTGATGAAATAAAGTGAATTACATCTTTTAGTAAAATCCCCGTTAAATACAGTTTTAAAGTGACTAGTATTAGGAATACTTGTTTCTTTGTCCGCCTTGTCAATACAGATGTGAATGTTTTCATGATGCTATATCTGTATCGTGTCAAAGCTGTGCAGTTATGGTTGAAGATAGTTCATTTGCGCTGGTAGAACTTATATGATAAGAGACAAATTCAAGTAAAAGTGGAAATCCTAAGCGTGCCAAAGCTGTCAGGACTACATCAGTAGCTTCAGTTTGTCATTGACAAGTGAAGCCTTGATACGCCTCATGTGAACGTGCCAAAGCTATCACAACAAGAAACGGTCAGGACAAAATCAGAAGTCACAGCGAGTGTGATTGACAATGAGTTGTCTACTCGTGAATATATGTAGGCGAGAACGTGCCAAAACGGTGAGTCGAAATATATTCACGGGGTCCACTTCCCATTATGAATTTGATTTAATTATTGAATTCTCATTTTCCGTTGTGGATTACGGTATTACATAAATTAGTGGGAGGAACCACTGGGTTAAAAATTTATAACTGATGCAGTGCGTAATATTATGAAAATTGGCGCTTGTTTTTTCCTTATTCTATTATTTAGATAGAATTAAACTTTTATCCACTGCATGCATATTTTATATATGTTTTCTGACTTCACTTATGTTTGCAGATTTCTAGAATAGGTTCTAGATTAGAATAGACTATGATATAATTAATTTAGAGAGAATAGTTCTTATGCAGTAAAGATTGACATGAATTGGTTCATGTCTCGAGATTCTTCACTGGCATTAAGAAAACCTCATTAGGTATTTGTTTATCTGATAATGACATTTCTTGTCTTTAGTGACATTTAGAGGTCAGGTGTCCGACACTATTTATTTTTCAATTATTTGTAATTGTTGTAAATAGTTGAAGGCAAATTAATAAAGCTAAAGAAAATAGATGCGTATAGTTGTGTGTAGAAAAAATTGATTCTCACAACACGACAACTGTAGGTATTGGATACCATATCTCCCGTCTACTTCTTTAAAATATTGTGAATGATTATTTTGATATTTGATATCATAACTTGCGACTATTTGATAGTTACTTGTTCTTTATAAACAATTGTTACATATTTTTAAAATGACTAGTAGTGTCATTGATAAATAGATAAATATTAAGAAAAATATTCGTTTAAGTAAATAACTTAGAAAATTGTTTTATAAAATTTTATCACTAAAGTATTAGATGCTTATTCCATAAGGTAAATGATGGTCTGATACGAGATCATACCATATATCCTTATCCATTTAATGAATATTGTATTTGGAAAAGTGATTAAATCTCATTTAACCAATGATTATCATTGGAACATAAAATTTATTAAACTGATACATTTGATATATGTACTTTAATGAGTTTTAAATTGCTTAAGGTAGTTTTCTTTACTTCGTAACTTATTTAATGGATTGTCATGACTTAGTTACGTGTTCCTGATGAAACACAGATATAATATTTTGACTGGTTCAAATATATTCGATTTGAAGTTTTGAAAACTGTATCTTTAAAATTCATCGTGAGTCTTTGAATTGTTCAAAGATGTTTGATATGATCAAACATATGAATTTATGGCAATTATTTCTAAGGTTATTGAATGAATATGATTCTTACTCAATATGATTCTTCTACGATTCCATCGTAATGGAATTGGTGAGTGGGAGAAATCGAATCTTATATGATTTGATTCGCTTAATATTGAGTGTTACCGAATTAGTTTCAATACTCTTGGGGATATGCTCCAGAAACACTTATTCATCAATTTAATTTAGGTTCCATTAGTTTCTACAGTTACGTATATGATATGTACAAGTAGAAAATTAGAATCTTGAAATTAGAATCTTTCTTTTATATAATAGTTATATAATTAAAAGTACTTGCGCTCGAAGGTACTAGTAAAAGTTTATCATTTATTCCATTTAATAGAATATTCTATTCTATTTAATAGAATATCATTTATACGATCCCGAGTAAAAAAAATATTTTATTACGTAGCCTGTAACATCAGATGTTGATGATTGTAGAAAAGACGTGACTTATTGAAGTCGAATGTGAGAGTGATAAACTATAAATGGAACTACATAATTAATTAGATGAAAATACCCTTTAATTACTTCCATATAAGTTCGATAGGATGTCAGAATCATTTGCAAAGTATTTGATACTTAATGGTTCTGTTGTTTTCTTATCGAAGAAAGTTATCCTATAACTTATAGTGGGAACGATATTTGATATCGATTCCAGAAATTAGCATTAAACCATATATCTAAGATTGTTCATAGCTTACTACGATCAAGTTTGGAACTTGATTGAGCTTTCATTATGAATCGTTCATAAAATGTGGAAATGGTTTACGCAACAAAAGCAAAGTGAGCTTATTAAAGGTTTAACCTTTATAGTATAACAGTGAGAAAAGTTATACTCAACAATCTATAAGAGATTCTGAGGAAACTTGTCTCTAGTCGCACTAATTGAACAATTAAAGATTTGATGGTTAATGTTAATATTATACTGTATATTTCAGCTAGAAATACAAAGTGGCATTTCTGAATGTTTTCTTCAGATAAGAGATCCATTGTGATTTCTTAGTTTGAAGAGTTCATTTTGAAATGGCCCTGGAGTCTTTATCCTGCCAAGATTACAATTTGGTATGTTAGCTTATAGAGCCTATTGTAGACTCAGATGAGCTTTCTGGAAATTTTTGTTTTCTAGTTTGGATATCAGTCAGATTATCTGAATTTATCAAAGCATAGAGAATACATATGAGATAGAAGGGTTAATGGGAGCGTACAAATTTCTTTCTAGTATTTTAATGACATTATCATTATTAAGGTAATAATGAGATGTTTATTAGGTAAAAGGTTTACCTGAGCCTTATTTTCTCCGTGAAAGTAGTGGGAGTGGTCTCTATTATATTCGATATAAAATTTTATATATGATAAAACAACTAAGAGAATTGAGAGATGGTCTCATTAGTCGTACATTAGATATGATCTAATAAAGGACACAACAAGATTATCGGTGTGACAATTAGTATAACTGTTTGACAGTTAATGTGTCTATAGTATATAATTTTCATCTTTTGTAAGGGATGATTCATTTGTCGAAAGAGAAATTGATTAGAATGTCTAGTCAATCTTATGCATCATAGGAAGATGGCATAATCAATACTATATTCATTGCCATTAGAGATATCAATTTTATCGTAATTGATACTAGTTATTTTGATATGTTGTAGACCATAGGATGGGTGTTGAAACATGTTCTTTATTATCTTTGAGATATTAAGAACAATTTTTTTTATTTATGAAGAATAAAGTTCACAACCATTAAGGTCAGATTAGTTTTGAGTCTAATTATGACGTTAGACGGTCTACGTCATATATAGTAAGAAAAGATACAGTGGAAATGTCATGGATGATTCCACTGTGAGAGTGGAGTTAATTGCAACTTATGATGTATTGATTTATGAAGTTGCATAGTGACCTTATAGATTAGAAGTTTGATATTAGTGTTGTATTTGTCGTTGTCTACATAGTATTTTGGATTTGATCCGTAAATACTTAGATAACTTAGTAGCTGAAGCACAATGTTGATGTGGCATCTGAGTGATATTGATGTAGAACTTAGTTTCTACAGAATATGAATGATGCTGACTAAGGGAAATAGTTGTGTTTGTTTGACAAACTCAATATTTTATAGCGGACCTACTCGTTGTTGTCTACCTCTTGAATGCTAGGTCTGTTCTTGAGGTTGCACCTCTTGTCTTTTATTATCATATTAAGTTTCTGGTCAAGATTTACTGAAATAGGTCGATTAGTAAAATCCACTGAGACAAGTACATGTCGTATATCATGACTTGGTCCGATGGTTTATCTCAATGAACCATGAGTCTCGGGAGACTCGTCAATAGGATTGTACCTATAAAGATTTTACATTAATTTCTATATCTCTGAACTAATCTGAATACCTGTGACGGAGGGATTATACGTATGCGATGACCTCGACCTGAATAGTTCAGCGAGTTTATCAATGGTCGTCATAATTTACGGGTGGGTAAATTATTGACACGAAATTGGATTTCATGACGGATATGCCTGAATTTAGAGACTCTCACTAATGAAATATAATCGTAAAGCACTAGGAAAACTTTTATGAGTAATATTGATTATTTATAAATTGTTTAACAGTTAAACGAAAGATACATGCATAAAGGGCCTTTTTAGTCATTTCCTAATTAATGTGTATTTGTATTTAATACTTGATTTTATTAAATACACATTAATTATTGTCAAATTATGATATTTGACATTTATCATTGATATATGTATTTGGATTATTTAAAGTAAATATAATACATATATTGGATATTTATATTTAATAATTATTTAATTTTTAATTAATTAAAGAAATTAAAATATAAAATATCTAAGTTGGTATTTATTAAAGGAAATGATTAATGTGTTTTTTGTTGACTTTTGTATTTAAAGAAAAGGTTATCAAATCGAATTTTGCTTCTTTAATTGTTAAAAAATGCAAAATATCTCTTTTCTTTTGTTGCAATTTTCAGCCCTTGACCTAGGTATTTAAAAGTTTTGTTTTGTTTTTTTTTTTATTTTACTACACACTTGTTGAAGCCACCAAAAACATAAACAAAGGAGATTTGAGAGAAAAAAGAGAAGAAACCAAGAAGTAATGCAAGAAACCTTGGATTTAAGTAAGTTTTTCCAACTTTATATTTGAAAGAAACTTGTTCCTTTTGTTCTTGGCTACAAAATATGTTGTTCTTAATTTTTTCTACTCTCTTGTGTTTGTGTTATGATGGTTGGAAGCATGAATGAAAGATTAATGCATGTGTGTTTAACAAGTATGCTCATAAATGGTGTATAAGCACACTTTTGATAATTTGATGATCTTGTTGCCATTCTAGAGTTGTTAGGCCACACATTAATGACCTATAATTGTTCTTGAGTTGTTTCAAAGTGGTGAGACTTGTTTGTTGTGTTAAAGAATTGATTAAAGTGTTGAATTTATTCAATTTAGTGTAAATTGATCAATTGGAGAAATTTGAGAAATTAGGGCTCTTAACCTATTTCAATTTTGGGACTTTTCATATATATGATGTATTATGATGTATATATGATGCATATTAAATTTGGGATTGATTGGATTTGATCTTGACTTGTTTTGAACAAGATTGGACTAAATTATAAAATTTGGAAACCTTTAGGGTGTTCTCGGTAATTTTGGAATTTAGTGGGGTTTCTGTTGCAATTTATATTTTTATGTGTTGGACATGTTGAAAATCATTTTAGAACTGATTTTGAATCATCCAAATTTGTATTTGATAAATTAGGACTAAAATGATCAAAATGTAAAGTATTGGGGTCTCACGGTAATTATGAGAAAAATATGATTTTTGTGAAACAAATTTGTTTTTTTGAGTATTGTGTAATTAGAATAAATTAGTTTATTTTAATTTCCCAAGAAAAATAATTACCGGAAATTATTTCGGAGTTAAATTACGCGAAAACGGTGAAAAACGGCATTACCGGGTAACGGCTGCCCAAGCAGTGAACTGGTCGCTATTCGGGCAGTCCACGGCTGCCCATGTGCATTGGTCGGTCAGTTCGGTCGGAAACGCGTTTTATACTATTTTACGGAAAAATGTTTTCGTAAAAATTTCACGGAGTTTGTATATTATTTTTGTCGTTATATGATATCGAATAAATATGTTTAGGTGAAATATGAATGAATTATTAATATTGGATATTGAATAATTTATTCATAAGTTTATAAATTTTAAACTACGATTTCGCCCGAACCGCGCTTCTTTCACTGCGCCGCCTTGATGATGATATAACCCCAACACACCGAACACGACCTTCTGCATCGTTGTGTTGCTTTGCCGATTCCATGAACTCATACACTCCATTACGGTATTCAACACTCAATCTCTCCACCGAGCTCATCCAATTTCTAACCATTTCAGCCAAATTATCTACATAAAAAAAATATAATTACTAGACATCATATTACACTCATCAACATCACTAATTCATTAATTATTTATTTAAGCATATAAATATATATTTAGTTAATTAATTAATTAGTTACAAAACAAAACATATTTAGTTAATTCACTAATCTACATATATGCATCATAAACCATTAACACAATGTATATAATAAACATAATTATAAAAAAAATAAAACTGTAACGTTTTAGAAAGATAAACGTAAATTAATTAAGTGAAAGTACTAATTCAAATATAAGGAAAAATAATAAAGAGAGATGAAAGAAAAATTACCTTATGGAAAATTAGAGTTTTGTTGAAAATTTGTAGGAGAGTTGTGAGTTTACTTACAGATGAGAGACTAAAATTGCAGAGGAGAGAAAGAGCAGAGAGGGGAAGAAACGTTGGTGGTTCTGCATTTTAATATAATTTTAGCGTCGAGTAAAAGAAATTTGACGCTAAAAATATGCCATTTAGCATCGAAATTAACTTTCGACGCTAAATGTAAAAAGATTTTCGGTGGTATTGTCATAAACCTTTAGTGTCAACATAATATTAGACGCTAAATTGCACATTTTTAGCATCGAATTTCTTTTATTCGACGCTAAAATTTTCTATTTTAGCATCGAAAATTATTCCGACGCCCAAAGTAAGGAGTGTGGGTGTAATTGTCAAAAACCTTTAGCGTCGACATATATTTTCGACGCTAAAATAATAACTTTTAGCGTCGTATTGGATATTCGACGTTAAAAGTTTACCCTTTTACGTCGAAAAATTATTTCAACGCTAAAATTTACTATTTGGCGTCGAATAACTAAATCGACACTAAACGTAATTATTAGCGTCGAATATAATTTCGGCGTTAAATGTTTGGATGCTAAAGGTCCATTTTCTTGTAGTGAGCCTCCGAAAAATAGCTCAAAACTGGACTATTTTGGACCCGAAATACTCCCAGCTCACTACCCAAATCAGCCCCAATTTGCATGAACACCCTAGTATATTCAAGTCTAATTTTTCAGTCAATAAATCAGACTGTAGTGTGGGCTATACTCACAATCAAATCTCTAAACACCTCTTTAAGTTTCCCACATTTCGGGATATAAAAACAAAACGAACCGAGCCCCGTAACACAAATGCGGTAGTGAGCGGAAAATTACTCACTGCCATGTGTGTATTGAGAAGAAGATGATGATGAATTTTGTTCGACACGAAATAGCCTTCCGTGATATATCTTGTTACCTACATAATATAATGTGGGCTATACTCACAATCAAATCTCTAAACTCTTTAGAGATTAAAGTGTTAAACAAGTTTTTTCTTTTGATTTTTCTTATTCTTGTTTTTCTTCTCTTCAACACTTGAGAAAACTCTTGGAACAAGAAATGGTGGCTATGGTTAGAATGAATTAGCTTAGGCAAAAGAAAATCTCATGTTCTTTATATACCTAGGGTTTTATTATTTCGAAAATAAAATAAAACTTCTCCATTTCCCCTTGATAGAATTCGGCCAACCCTTTTTTTTTTTAATAAAAATTTTGTAATATCAAAACTTACTTAATGTTAAAAGATGTTACAAAAATAAATATGTTATTAACTTTTAAAAAATGTGTAACTTCCAAAATCAAACAAAGGGTTGCCAAAACCCAATTTTGGAAATTAAAAAAGTATAACTTTATTAAATTATAATATATAATTTAATAACTTATAATAAATAATTATCATATAATCATTTATTATAAAAACCATATATTAAAATTAATATATAGTTTCAAGTGTAACAAAATATATTATAAATCATATTAATAATATATATATATATATTATATATATATATATGAGTATATAATTGGACTATCCAATTATATTTAATATGTTACAGTATATCGAGTTAGCACGGGGACGAAATGGACCTACGGTTCCGAGCTCCAATAATCCCGAAATATTAATTAAACTCGTAATTAATTATTCTAAATTATTAATTTCGGGTTATTCCACTAAAAATATGAAGCTGCACTCTCGTTGCCGTAGATAGATAATATAAGTCGAATTACGTCGGTGTCCATCAATATAGTCATTGCATACTGATTGGTCCTTCACGAGTATCTCATAATTAGAACATGTCATAATGTCTGTTATACCCCTCTAATTATTTTTACCTTAAGTACCATTGATTCTCTAATGAACGATTTATTCATAACCATTATGAATGTTAATCTTTCTATTGGTAATAGAAAAACTTGAGAGCTCTAACTGTTCAAGTACCAAATTAACACTTAAGGAAGATGTTGCTCTACTTCACGCAAGAATGAGTGAATTCCATATCTACACCAACCTCACCTTTATAAATCAAAGGACATAGCCTGTCATGCATGAGTTGTAGTACACTCAGGATTCAGATAAATTCATATATGACCATCCAGTAGATTGAAAAAAATTTCTTTATTTAACGGATATTATAAGAAACTCATTTCTATCTCGGTCCAGTCCTATAAGATCACATCATATAAGGTGCCTCCATTTTTATGTCTCCACATGGATGATCCCGGCTCAAGGTCTCCATATAATTATAAAATAGACTGCAGCTATAGATAAATCACAAAAAAAGTACCTACTTTGTTTGCTCTCTATGGAGTATTTTAGATTACTAACTTCAGACTTAAATCCTCTTATGTATGACACTAATACATTAAGTCAGAAGGTACATGAGTAATCTAGGATAAACAATATAATTTACAATATGCGATATTAAACAAAAACTTTGATAAATGAATAATGCATCTTTTTTTTTCATAAAATATTATTCCGTTTACATTACATAAAGCTCTAGGACATATATCCCAAAAATCTCCCACTTGTATTAGAGTAATAGGACATGTCACGTAACCCTAGACCATCTAGATGACCTTAAAACACTTTACCGGCAAGGTCTTTGTAAATGGATCAGCAGGTTCTCTACGGATGCAATCTTCGTGACAATAATGTCTATTCTCTACACTATCTCCATGGGGAGATGATATTTTCTCTCTATATGTTCTCTCTCTTATGGCTTCTTGGTTCTTTGGAATTCGCCACTACACCATTATTATCGCAATAAAGTGTGAGTGATTTATCCATATCTGGAACAACTTCCATATCTCCCAAGAACGTCCAGAGCCAGACTGCTTCCTTAGCTGCTTCGCAAGTTGCTACATACTCAACATTCATGGTGGAGTCAGCAATATAAGATTTCTTTATGCTCCTTCATACAGTGGCCTTAATACTTAGGGTAAACACTTATCTAGATATTGATTTCCCAGAATCAACATCTGTCTGAAAATCAGAATTCGTATATCCCATGAGAATCATATTCTCACCACAATATACAAGCATATAATTTCTCGTTCTCTTAAGATACTTGAGAAAATATTTCACAGCCACCCAATGATCTAATCCTGGGTTAGACTGAAACCTACAAACTACTCCCACTGCAAAGCAGATGTCTGGTCTCGTGCATAACATAACATACATGAGACTAACAACTGCTGAGGCATATATGATATGTCTCATTTCATCAACTCATTGAGTTGTCTTATGAGACTATTCCTTTGACGAATGTATTCCATGTCGATAAGATTGTCACGAGCCCCTCCCTAAAGTGGACCTCTTTAGTTCGAGCATTCTACATGACATATATTCAAACAAAAATGCATAAATAATACTTCTTATTTTACAATTTAGCAAATCTCCAAATAAAGTCTCAAGAATTAAGGTTTACAATACAAATCTTTAAAAAAATTGAAATAATATCTTAAATATCTGGACCAACCCTAAAGGTAATTGTGGCACGTGGATAAATTATTGGTACTACTACTGCTGTGTTGGCGAACTACCTGAGATGTTTGGGAAAATAGGGGGTGAGCTTAAAGAGCTCAGTAAGTAAAACACTCATACTCTCAACATGAATTCACCAATAAAATATGGATATGTGTTATTATACTATATATATATATATATATATATATGTGTGTGTAATAATATATGAAAATAACATATACTATAATATCATCTCAAGCAACCATTCTCACAACAGTACAAACATCCATCAAACATGGTTGCTAATCCGAGTCCAATATAATAGTGGATTGAAACCAATGGGAGGTAACACACAACTTCCAAGGTTTCCCACCAACTCATTTAGTATAAATATATAAGTGTGAACTGAAACACGCTCTACCACTAATTATGCATAACATCGCATAGCCTCTCATGAGCTCTCTCATCTCATATCATCTTGATAAGTGCGGTTTATACTCACTATTCTTGCATTCTTACCTTATTATTTTATTAGATTCTATGCCATTTAATATATTTTTTTAGTTTCTTTTATGTTTTTATTGGTAGGAAGTATTGGAGCATGGATCTTGGAGCAAATGTACGTGTTTGTGACCTTACGAAAACATCAGAAGTACGCGGGAAGAGCAAAATACGCAGAAACACTTATCCTGAAAAATTGGCCTGGAGTCACGATGCCCATTGTAGCGTCGCGATGCCCAGACAGGATGGAAACACAACTTTCCCGGAAGTTTGGCTTTGCAACGCTCGCGGCAGATGTCCAGAATCTTCAAAAATTATTATTCTACAAGCACAAAGACTCCAGGAGTTCCCTATAAATACATAAGCTCGTCCAAAACACTTTGAGGAGAAAAATACACAACAAAGAGTTCTAAACAAATATTTTAGAGAGATCCAAATATTAAGATTGAAGAGCGACGAGAAGAGACGAAGGCGGTGACGTCCAAAGATGAAGGGATTCGATTCAGATTTTATCTTCTAGTTTCTTTCTTTAAACTTTAACGATTTCTAGTAGATTCATGACCCAATTTTCATTATTTTTATCTTTGGTCATGAACTAACTCTGTTATTCTAGAGGATGATGTAGCTTATGCTTGAACCTATGTGTTGTTTACCAATTTGATTTTTATAAAATTTTAATTCAAGTTTATTTATATTATCTTGTGTTTAATGCTTCTAGTTTGTTGGCCACAAAGTAAGATGATGCATGTTTAAAATCTATCACTCGGGAGAGGAGATTTTCAACATGATCTAGATATATTGTTGGGGTTGGTGCTCAGAGCGCCAATTCCCGTTCGTATTTCCTTGAAAATACTTATGTAAAATGTTTTATTTTGAATAATACAAGCAGTTTCTGTAATATAATATATCTTTTAATATGGTAAAAACGTAATAGACCTTAGGATGACTAGTCATGATACTGTTGCAAAAGCGTCACAACTGACATTGAGTTGTATCATGACGTTATCATTCTCATACAGTTCCTGGTCAAGGTTTACACTACTTGGTCATTAAAGTAACCCGTTAAGACCGGTACATGTCGTATACTGGAATATATGATTCCAATGATTTCTCAATGAACCATAAGTCTTGGAGACTAGTATAGACGTGTAGGTGTTTATAGCGGATAACACTGAACAACTCACCGAAGATTCTTAATAGATGGTACACCAACGTCAAAAGAATCTTCACGGGTTGAGTAGCATTTGTGATTCTTCGACTTGAGATGCCACTGTGGGCACATGAGACATCTTCTACACTTAGATGACAGTCACGTCACCGATCTATTAAGATCAGACCTCCGCCTGTTCGTTGGGTATGGATAGATCCTCAGGGTGTCCTGTGTGTGTCAAGATAGGATTCGTCAATTCTGTGTACAGAGCATAGGTAGTCCATATATGATTAGCAATCAGATAAAAACCATGGGCCCGGGTATATTTTAGAAGTCAGTTCTAAATGTTCTTTTTGAGATTGCTAATAGAGTCGTCGATGGGATAATCCCTATAGATATTTGACGTTTACATCTATATCTCTGGGATATATCCGGATACCTTTGACGGAGGAATTATACATATGCCATGACCTCGACCTGTATCATTTAGCGAGATTATATGTGGTCGTCATAATTTACGGGTGGGTAAATTGTGGACACGAAATTGGATTTCGTGACGGATATGCCTAAATCTATAGAGTCTCACTAATGAAATATACTCGTAGAGCACTAGGGCAATATTTATAAATAATACTGATTATTTATAAGTCGATTAAATGTTAAACGCAAAATACATGTGAAGGGACCCAATAGTCATTTCCTAATTTTTTTGTATTTGCATTTAATGTTAGATTTTATCAAATACACATTATTAATTTTCAATTGAGATATTTGACTAATATCATAAATATATATGTATTTGATATTTAATGTAAATATAACACATATATTTAATATATTTGTATTTAAATAATGGTTTAATTATTTAATTGTCATTTCCTAATTTTTTTGTATTTGCATTTAATGTTAGATTTTATCAAATACACATTAATTAATTTTCAAATTGAGATATTTGACTAATATCATAAATAGATATGTATTTGATATTTAATGTAAATATAACACATATATTTAATATATTTGTATTAAATAATTGTTTAATTATTTAATTGTTAAATAATTAAATTAATTAAAAATATAAATATCTTTAGTTATGATATTTATTTTAATGACTTAGTTGCAATTGTTGACTTGCTTTATTTCATTAAATTGTTGATGATTACTAAAACAAGGTGGCAAGTTTAAATTAAATGGAACAAAAAATAAATATCTAGATATTTTCTTATACCTCATTTTCAGCCAAGGTAAAATTGTAGGTATATATTTTTTGTTTCATTTTTTAGGGTTTCATAAGTACTAAATACACAAAATTAGACATAAAAGAAGTTGAGAGCAAGCTTGGAGGTGAAAAGGAAAAAGGCTTAGAAATCTTGATTTGTGTAAGTCTTTCTTTAAAGTCTTCAACATGAAATATGTTTCTAACATGCTTGGCATCATTTTATGTTGCTTTGATGTTCTCTCATCTCTTATAGTTTGTGAAGCTTACTTTTGATTCTTTGAAAATCAAAGTTGGCATTCTAGAGTTAGTAAGCCACTCATTGGTGACCTAGAATTGTTCTAGAGTTATTTCAAAGTGGTGAGGCTTGTTGGTGAAGTATTGTATGGATTAAAGTGTTGGATTTTAAAGATTTGGTTAAATTGGACAATTTAGTAAAATTGAAAAATTAGGGTTCATAACCCACTCCAATTTGGGGCTTTTCATATATGTGATGTATTATGGTATGAATATGATGCATATAAAGTTTTAGTTGATTGGATTTGATCTTGGCATGCTTTGAACAAAAGGGACCAAATTATAATTAATTGAAATTTTGGGGTAATCACGGCATTTGCTCAGAAATTGGAGATTTGTGTGAAATCTGATTTTGATGCATTAGATGTGTTGAAAAAATTTTAGAAATGATTTAGAATCATCCAAAATTATATTTGATAATTTTTGGACTAAATGATCAATTTATAAAGTTTTGGGGCAATTCGGTAATTACCAAGAAATTTGATCTCTTGTGTAATTTTTCAGAATTTGATAATTGGATAATTAAATAAATAAGTTTATTTAATTGATCCGAGAAAAATTTTGAAATCGGAAAATTTTGATTTTCCACTATTTCGTTGCGTTACCGGATTTCCGCCATAAAACTCCCTCAAAATTTTTATGGATGTGGCATCGCGTTATGGTTATGTGTTTCTTTTGAAACACGAATCGGAAACTTTTGATAAATTCAAAGAGTTTCGACATGAAGTAGACAGACAGATCGGCTAAAGTATTAAACCGTCATGGTTAGACCATATTGGAAAATACTTAAGCAATAAGTTTCTCAATTACTTGAAAGAGTATAGTATTCTTTCAATGTAGACTCTTCACGGAACACCTCAATTTGACGGTGTGTCCGAACTGAGAAACCAAATTTTGTTGGACATGATAAGGTTAATCATGAGTCGCTCTGAGCTACTATTTTCCTTCTAGGGATACGCATTAAATAGTGCAAAACTTATTTTGAATAAGGTTCCATAAAAATCTGTTTGACAGACTTCATATTAGATATGAACAGGAAAGAAATCAGGTTTTCTCATTCCTGGAGATTTGGGAATGTTGGGCATATGTTTGGATGATACCAAACTAGAACCCAAATCGGATAAGTGCCTAATTTGTAGGTTATCCTAGGGTAACCAAAGTATAGTACTTATACAACTCACAAGAGAACAATGTAATTGTTACTCGCCATGCGATTTTCCTAAAAGGAATACCTATATGCAGTGGTAAGTGGGAGGAAAGTAAAACTCGATGAAAATCTGAGTAATATTGTTCCAGGCACCGATTTCTTAACGGAACACAAACAGTTCATCAAAGATGAAACTGTACCACAATATTCGAATACACAAGAACCGCGTAAGTCGGAGAGAGTCAGAAAACAACCTGGGAGGTATGGGTTTCTGATCTCACCTCGTAAAGATGTCAATCTTATTGAGGAACACGAACCGACTACGTATGAGGAAGTGATACAAGGTATCGACTCCCTATCACGGCAAAGTGCCATGATGTCCGAAATGGATTCCATGTAAACCAACCAAGTTTGGACACTGGTTGATGTACCAGAAGGCATTGTGCCTATTGGTACAATATAAGTCTTCAAGGAAGACATACATGGATGGCAACATACCAACGTACAAAGCTAGGCTTGTAGCGAAAAGGTATCGTTATCAACATTGTGTCGATTACGACGAAACCTTTTACTCGTTGCCATGGTTAAATCCATTTGGATAATGCTTGCTAATGATGCATGTTTCATTTATGAAATATGGCAGCTGAACGTCAAAATCCTGGATTGATGTTAAGAACATCCTTAAGTATCTTAGATGAACTAAGGATGTTGTCTTAAGCTATGGAGAATGAGAACTTGAAGTGACTGGGTTCACTACTGCAAGTTTCCAAACCGATAAAAATGACTATAAGTCGTAATAAAGGTACTATATAGTTTGAATAACAGAACAATGAGCTTGAAATCTTCCAAGCAAGATACTGTTGCCGAATAAACAACACAAGTGGAATATTGCTGCTGCTGAGGCAGCAATAGAAGCACTTTGGATCTTAATAATCCTAATTAGATTAGGTGTAGTTCTGTTAGCAGCTGAGTTAGGCTACAGCACAGGCTAAAGAATTAATGGTCTCATCAACGATCCAAGTATATACTTCAACTATTCTTCTGATTCGTTCGGATCATACATCGTGGCAATGTGATGATCGAATAAATTACATCAGATGATAATTTCGCAAATCTGCTGACGAAAGCAGTTTCTCAGCAGAAGTTTGAGCGAACCGTACATAGTTCAAGTGTAGGACACTTGAGTGATTGGCTATAGGCCAAGTGGGAGATTGTTGGACAATTATGACTCATAGCATCACTATTTGTACAGAACATGGTGTTGTTGTACAAATTAACTACGTGACAAAGGAAATTGCTCTTTTATCATTTGTAATTAGATTACCGAGATATATTAATGATAAAAGTACATATGATTAGTTCCGGATTGATAAGATAGAGACAGTATCAATCCATGAAGGTTTAATCATTAAAACATCCCTAGTCGTAGTATTATCGAGATTGGACATCGATAATGCGGAATAGACTAGTATTGCACTTGTGCGTATTATGGGAGCATAACAGCATAGTTCTCATATATTTGGGTATTGGATACTCATGCAAGTGTAATAGGAGGTTGTGTTTACTGATGGTACGGAAACAGCTTCGCTCTGGATAGACCCATCGGAATTCCATTGGTTGTATGACTATGTGTCTATGGAAGTCCGAATCAGGGTATGTGTATTTGGTCTTAACCTGAGAATTGCACCGCTAATACTTGTGACAATCAATATACTTTGGTTTGGGTCGTCCAGGGCTTTAACAGGTTCTGTGTACGCCTCTTCTGGGTATATTGAGAATCGTAGTGTATTGGGAGTGATGTCAAGATGGAAGTATCACTCCAGTCATATAGAGATGATGGTCGCGTAGGATACGGAACTTGTACTCTTATATGCTGCAGCTATCGTGATAATATGACTAGGTCATGTTTATCCGATTATAGAGACTAGTTACCAGAGATCCGATATATGCTTCGTACGGGGCAGACACAATTCCAGCCCCAGGCCTAGCACGTGACATCCGATACTGGATCGTAATACGCAATACTACGTATACTACACCTGATATAGATTACATATTCCTTTAAGAATATTTCTGGAGAATTGGGTAGGCACGGTGCTTTGCTAGAAGCCAACCATGTCTTGTAAATCGGTAAAAACGTAGTACTAGGTACGTACGTGTTCGGATAGTCCGATGACCGGATTTACTGCCAACATATCCAGGGATCTCATGGGTCACTTCCCGAAGATTCACCGATGACGTATGACTCGGATATAATTAATCTAGGATTAATTTTCAGAGAGAAAAAATTAATCTATGATTAATTACGGAGATATTTTATCTGGGATAAAATATTATTTAAAGAGAGAACGATTAATTTGGAATTAATCGATAAAATAATATATATTCGATATATTATACGAAATTAGATTTTGACGCGGAATTAAAATTAGATTTTAATTCGAGCGAACGAGTTAATTTAGAATTAATTCGATAGCGACGTGAATAGTAATTTTGCTAGGCATAATTATTTAATTAAATTTGATTTAATTACGTCGCAATGGAAAGTTCGTTAATTCGGAATTAGCGAACCCGAGCCCGGGAGTGTTTGTGGGACCACTCGCATTTTGAATCAAGTGGGGCCCACAAGTCACATCACGCGTCACATCATTAGTCATTCTTGTGATGGAAGTCACATCAACTTTGAGTGATGTGATGCTTGTCACTTTTTGTAATTGATGGGGGTGGTTGAAGACTTTAAAGTCTTGTACCAAATTTTTGAATTTTGAAAAATGGTAATTGATTTTTGGTATTTTATTTTTGAAATCAATAACCAAATACATAACACACATTTTTCTTTTCCCTCTCCTCTCTCCACTCACGGCTTTGGAAGCCATTTCCTCTCAAATTTCTCTCATGGCCGAGAGATAGAAGAAGCCTAGGAAAGAATTTGTGGCAAATTTATTCCAAGTGCTAGCACACTAAAGGGGTCTTACAAAGTTGGAATCTTCGATTCGACGAGATTATTAGATCGTCTGGTTTTCTCAAGAATTTAGAAGAATCATGTGTGTATCAGAAGGCCAGTGGGAGCATGGTCGTATTTTTAGTCCTATATGTTGATGACATCCTAATAATTGGGAATGATTTAGGTATGTTACAAAGTGTCAAAGCGTACCTATGTAAGATTTTCTCCATGAAGGACTTGGGAGAAGCTTCCTATGTTTTAGGGATAAAACTCTATAGAGATAGACAAATGAGGCTGATTGGGTTATCCCAATCAACGTACATATATAAGATCTTGGAACGGTATAATTTTGGTAACTGCAAGACAACAAACATACCGTTCAGACATGAGATTCATCTTTCAAATAAGATGAGTCCTCAAACAGAAGATGAGAAGGTTAGAATATCTAACCAACCTTATGCTTCGTGTTTGGGTAGCATAATTTATGCCATGTTATGTACAATGCCTGATATCAGTTTCGCTGTTAGCGTAACTAGTCGATATCAGTCCAATCCAGGAAATGACCATTGGATGGCCATTAAACATATCTTGAAGTATCTTAAAGGTACTATGATAAGTTGATAATTTATGGAGGAAGTGAACTGTAAGTTAACGGGTATACCGATTCCGACTTCTAATCGTATCCCGATGATAAAAAGTCTACATCCGGATTCGTCTTTACCCTTAACGGATATGCAATTTGCTGGAAGAGTTCCAAACATGGATATACATCAGATTCCACCACAGAGGCGGAATACATTGCAGCTTCTGAAGCTGTTTGGATTAGGAACTTTATCACAGAATTGGAAGTTGTCCCAAGTATCGAGAATGCGATTTCGTTTTACTGTGATAATACTGGAGCCATTGCGCAAGTAAAGGAACCGAGGGCGCATCAGAAGTCGGAGCATATGGAACGCAAGTACCACATCATTAGAGAGATTGTGTCGTGAGGGGATATTATCGTGTGCAAGGTACCGAGTGAAGATAATGTAGCAGACCCGCTGACAAAGGCCATTCCTCCGAAGTTGTTTGATAAACACGTGGAGTCAAAGGGTATTAGATACAATCGATATTGGCACTAGATCAAGTGGGAGTTTTTGTTGGGGTTGGTACTCAGAGCGCCAATTCCAGTTTGTATTTCCTTGAAAATACTTATGTAAATCATTTTATTTTGAATAATACAAGCAGTTTCTGTAATTAAATATATCTTTTAATATGTTAAAGACGTAATAGACCTTAGGATGACTAGTCATGATACTGTTACAAAAGCGTCGCAACTGACATTGAGTTGTATCATGACGTTGTCATTCTCAAACAGTTCATGGTCAAGGTTTACACTACTTGGTCAGTAAAGTAAACCCGTTGAGACCGGTACATATCGTATACTGGAATATATGATTCCAATGGTATCTCAATGAACCATAAGTCTTGGAGACTAGTATATACATGTAGGTGTTTATAGCGGATAAACACTGAACGACTCACCGAAGATTCTTAATGGACGGTACACTAACATCAATAAGAATCTTCACAGGTTGAATAGCATTTGTGATTCTTCGACTTGAGATGCCACTGTGGGCACATGAGACATCTTCTACACTTAGATTGCAGTCACATCACCGATCTATTAAGATCAGACCTCCGCATGTTCATTGGGTGTGGATAGATCCTCAGGGTGTCCTGTGTATGTCAAGATAGGATCCATCAGTTCTGTGTACAGAGCATAGGTAGTCCATATGTGATTAGCAATCAGATAAAAACCGTGGGCCCGTGGTACATTTTAGAAGTCAGTTCTAAATGTTCTTTTTGAGATTGCTAATAGAGACGTCAACGAGATAATCCCTATAGAGATTTGACGTTTACATCTATATCTCTGGGATATATCCGGATACCTGTGATGGAGGAATTATACATATGCCATGACCTCGACCTGATGATTTAGCGAGATTATATGTGGTCGTCATAATTTACGGGTGGGTAAATTATAGACACGAAATTAGATTTCGTGACGGATATGCCTAAATCTAGAGAGTCTCACTAATGAAATATACTCGTAGAGCACTAGGGCAACATTTATAAATAATACTGATTATTTATAAGTCGTTTAAAGGTTAAACGCAAAATACATGTGAATGGACCCAATAGTCATTTCCTAATTTTTGTGTATTTGCATTTAATGTTAGATTTTATCAAATACACATTAATTATTTGTGAAATTGAGATATTTGACTAATATCATAAATATATATGTATTTGATAATTAATGTAAATATAATACATATATTTAATATATTTGTATTTAAATAATTATATAATTATTTAATTGTTAAATAATTAAATTAATTAAAAATATAAATATCTTTAGTTATGATAATTATTTTAATGACTTAGTTGCAATTGTTGACTTGCTTTATTTCATTAAATTGTTGATGATTACTAAAACAAGTTGGCAAGTTGAAATTAAATGAAACAAAAAATAAATATCGAAATATTTTCTTATACCTCATTTTCGGCCAAGGCAAAATTTTAGGTATATATTGTTTGTTTCATTTTTTAGGGTTTTATAAGTTCTAAATGCACAAAATTAGACATAAAAGAAGTTGAGAGCAAGCTTGGAGGCAAAAAGGAAAAAGACTTAGAAATCATTATTTTTGTAAGTCTTTCTTTAAAGTCTTCAACATGAAATATGTTTCTAACATGCTTTCCATCATTTTATGTTGCTTTGATGTTCTCTCATCTCTTATAGTTTGTATTTTTTTTTTATGAACTTGGGTGAAAGATTGATGCATGTAAGTGAGCTTAAACTTGTTTTAAAATCTTACTTTTGATTCTTTGAAAATCAAAGTTGTCATTCTAGAATTAGTAAACATAGGGGACAGCTGGATGAAATCAGACTCTACAATCTATCTCATATTGGTTTCTCCTAATTAAACGTTTTGATATCTTGTTTACTTTATTTTTAACCTTAATTTAGTTTATTTCAAACTGCTTTCTAAATTAAGTTAGGTTTATTAATTATAGTACTTAGTGAGAATTTGATTACAATCTATGTGGGTTCGACACTCATACTTATCTTTTATAAAAACTTGACATTATATACTTGCGGTATAATAATCTCGCAACACATCTAAACTCATCTCATATCTGACCACTATTATACAAAACATGGCATCATAACATAACAACACACACCATCCAATACAAACAAATCTCATAGTCAATCCATCAATCTAATATAAACAATCATGAATTCATATTTATCATGCTTTTGATAAATCAATAAATATATCAACACACAAACACACACATTGATATATATATATATATTAACTTTCCAACAACCATCAATCAACAAACAATTATGTTAAAGGAATCATCGTGCGTTATACTTACCTCAATCCATGCAAAAGTCCTTATTTGTATATATCCTCGCTAAGAATTTGAAAAATAAAATTACGATCAGGTCCCTCAACTTGCTAAAATTATGATTTTATCCTTAAACTTTCTAAATTTTCAATTTAACCCCAAAAATTTTCTATGATGTCAAAATAGTCCTAAAACTCTCAAATATTACTTATTAACCCCTGAAAAATAGAATTTATAGATTTACCCCACAATCATGCTAATATACAATTAAGTCCAAAACTTTTAAAATATTACACTTACACCCCAAAAATGGTAAAAATCACGTATCAAACTCCAAAGACCTCCAAATCTCACAACGAATGAACCACTGGTCAGTATACATCATAAGGAATACATTGATGGTGGTGGTGAGGGCTGAAGCACGATGGTTACCGAAAAATGATTAAACGATAATAACTACCATTTTGGCTCGTTTCTCAACAACTGAAGGTCTAGTTTGGGCAAATGAAATGTCCTCATTGCGTATCTCGATGGGGGGAAAAATCTGGTCCGGGAGGTGTTCTTCACGCACGGCTGCGTATGGGCGCGTGGAGCAGCAACTCGGCGACGTGTGGGTGGCACGTGAGGGCGCGTTCGGTGGTTTCTCCATGACGAACCAATTCCGTTAGATTCATCTTATCGAGGGGATTCCCCAGATGTAGTCACTTATCGGAAATGGAGATCAGACGATGTCGAATGAGGTGTTTTCTCTCTCTGGACACACTTTCTCTCTCTGGACACACTTTCTCTCTCTCTAAATATTTGTCTCTCAATTGGTTTTGGTTTATCTCTCTGAAATTTTCTCTCAATTCTCCCTGGAATTTTCTCAAGACACACCTCACTCTTTCCTCTTTGAATACAACTTAAAACTCTCAAATGCTAAAGTTTATTGATAATGGAAAAAGTTGTTGAATGTTATAGAGTTAGTAGAGTTAGGGGTGGGTGAGTGTGTTTTTTGGTTTTAATAATCTGTAGACATATAAACATGTTTGGTGATGATAATTAGGTTGGGGGGTTTTAGGTTTGAAATGATAATAAGATAGTAATGGTATTACAATCAAAAGAATCTTGTTGGACTCCGCTACACTATCAAGACAAGGAATACAAGCGGTAGCAATATATGAATGCATATAACCCGTATCAAAAAGAGCTTGAACAAGTATACATGATACCCGAACTGTACTAGATACAATATCATCACCATCTTGTGCGTCATGCTCTATCATGCGAAGACTCGTCCTCTATCAGCACCAGGTGCAGTATGTGCCTGAGATGTTTGTCATCTACCACTATATATTCCACTTGAAGTCCCTCTGCCTCTGTTCTATGGGAAACCTGAGCCTCATCCACGACTACCACTGGAATTTTTTCCTCTACATCGTCCTACTGTTAGCTCAGCTCTTTGAGATTCGCCACTATTGGGGAATCTCTAGCCGAATGTCCAAACTACTGACATATGATAGACTTCTTTCTCTGGTACACTGTGGGCTGACATGACCCTTTTAACCACAGTTAGAGCACCGATGTGGGCCAGTAGGTTGAGATGCTACCTCACAGCACTTCAATCAACATATGGTATTATGCCTATACTATAACTCTGCTCAGTCTGACTCCCACGAAACTGTCCCTCAAAAAGATGCACTATAATTACCTCTGGGTGGTATCCTACTATGGCTATGCTATGAAAAATGTGATATATTATTGGATTTACCTTGTCTCCCCTTAAAGATTTCATCTCGCCCTCTCTTCTTTGTCTCTTGAAAAACTGCTATGTTCTCTCTCTATCTTGATGTCACTCTCTGCAATCATAGCCCTGTCAACCACCACTGTGTATGACAGCTTCCCCAAAATTGAGATCCTCCATCTAATTTGTTGTCTCAGTCCACCCTTGAATTTCTTGTATTTTTCGCCCTCACGTCATATCAACTCTATATAATAGTGAGATAGGGAAATTATCCGCCTCTCATTCTCTATCACTCTCTCTGTTGGTCCTTGAACCATATGCTCGAATAGATAATGCTGCTCACTCTGATAGGCATGAGGGAAATACTTCTCATTGAAGGCTTCCTCGAACATATCCCACGTGATATACTAACGCCTTCTAGGTCCATCAGTTCTCCAATAATCTGGTGATCTCAATCTATCCGTCAGTACAGTCTCAATGTGTTTCCATCAGGTCTCAACTTCATTTCTCATCATCAAAGCAGAAATTTAACCTTCTCTTGATCGGTCAAGTCCAACACGCTAATTATATGCTCAATGTAATCCTTCCACTTCTTTACAGTTAGTGGATCAGTTGTATCATGAAACTGAGGAGGTCTCAGATTAAAAAATCGGTCCAGCTTGCTCGTATTACCACTGCTGCTTGAAGGTACATTAGTCACTGGCCCTCTGGAAACCATATGTACAACTACATCAATAAATCTCCCCAACATATCTTCTAGATGTGTGGCCGTCGGGGAAACTGAAGGAGCGATAGGGGACATATTAGGTATAGCCGTAGGAACTACTTTAGGGGATAATAATGTTGGGGGCAGCACAACTCCCAAGGTTTCTCACAAACTCATCCAACATAAATATATAAGTTGGAACTGAAACACGCTCCAACACTAGTTATGCATAACATCCCATACCTTCTCATGAGCTCTCTCATCGCATCTCTCATCTCTCATATCATCTCAACTCATCTAATCTCTAACCATTATTATACAAAACCCGACAGCATAACATAACAACAGACATCATCCAATACAAACAGATCTTATATTCAATCCATCAATCTCATCTCAACAATCATGAATTCATATATCTCATGCTTTCAATAAATCAATATATATATATCAACACACACATACTCACACAAACTATATATATATATATATAGACTTTCACATCAACCATCAATCAAGAAACAATTATGTTAAGGGAATCATCGTGCGTTGTACTTATTTACCCTAAAGTAGTCCTAAAACTCCAAAACTTTTTAAATTTCCAGTTTAACCCCAAAACTTTTATATTATGACCAAATAGTCCTAAAACTCTCAAATATTACTTATTAACCCCTGAAAAATAGAATTTACATATTTACCCTCAAAATCATACTAATAAATAATTAAGTCCAAAAACTTTCAAAATCTTATGCTTACACCCCCAAAACGGTAACAATCGCGTACCAAGCTCGAATGTCCTCCAAATCTCACAATGAATGAACCACTGGTCAGTATACGTCACAAGGTTTACAATGATGGTGGTGGTGAGGGCTGAAACATGGTGTTTATCGACAAACGGTTTAAATTTTAAACGATAATAACTACAATTTTTGCCTTGTTTCTAAAAAACCGAAGGTCCAATTTGGGGAAATGAAGTGTCACACTGCGTATCTCGACAAGGGAAAAAATTTGGTCCATGACGTGTTCTTCTCGCATGGTTGTGTGTGGGCACGTGGAGTAGCAACTCCCTGGCACATGGGTGGCACGTCCGACTATTTCTCGGTGGTGGACTAGTGTCGTTGGATTCGTCTCGTCGAGGGGATTCTCTAGATGTGGTTACTCACCGAAAAATAGAGATCAAACGACGTCAAATAAGGTGTTTTCTTTCTTTATACACACTTTCTCTCTAAATATTTCTCTATCAACTGGTTTCGGTTTCTCTCTCGAAAAATCTCTGAAATATGCTCTCAATTCTCCCTAGAATTTTCTCAAGAAACACCTCACCCTCTTCTCTTTTAATACAACTTAAAACTCTCAAATGTTAAAGTTTGTTGTTAATGGAAATGGTTGTTGAATATTGTGAAGTTAGTAGGGTTGGGGGTGGGTGAGTGTGTTTATTTGGTTTTGATAATTTTTAGACATATAAACATGTTTGGTGATGACAATTAGGTTGTGGGGTATGCTAGGTTTTAAATGATAATGAGATAATAATGGTATTACAAGATGAGATATTACAAAGGAAATTTACCTTTCTTGGAATTCTGCATCCCAAATCGCACAAGGATCTTGTCGATATATGATGCCTGAGAAATAACTAACAGTCGTTTCTTGTGATTTTGAGGAATCTGGATCTCAATGACATAACTAGCCTCTCCCAAATCTTTCATTTATAATTGGTTAGCTAGTTAGGTTTTCACATCCGATAATATCTTTACATCATTCCCAATGAGTAAAATATCATCGACGTACAAAATGAGAGAAAAAACCACATTCCTGTCAATGACGCGCTTGTATACACAAGGCTCATCACACATTCTGCTTAAAATCATAAGATTTGATCATGGTATCAAATCTTATGTTCAAGATCGAGATGCTTGCTTGAGTCCATAAATGGACATTAGCAGCTTGCAACCTTTTGCTCTTGACCTTGGACTATGAACCCCTCTAGTTGTACCATATAGATACACTCATCAATATTTCCATTCATGAATGTAGTCTTGACGTGCATTTGCTAAATCTCATAGTTATAATATGCTTAATGGACAGAAAATGCAGATAGATTTGAGCATGGCTACTGTGTTGGGGTTTTATACGAAATTACAGGGTTAGCGCAGCGAAACGCCGAAAATCAAAATTTTCCGATTTCAAAATTTTTTCTTGGAACAATTAAATAAACTTATTTATTTAATTAACCAATACTTAAAATCTGAAATTTTAACCCAAGAAATCATATTTCCTATAATTGCCGATTAGCCCCAAAAGTTTACACTTTATTCATTTTGGTCCTTAAATAGTCAAATACATATTTAATTGATTCCAAATAAATCCCAAAATGATTTATACATGTCTAATACATGAAAATACAAATTGCAATAAAAATTCCCAATTTTTTTTACAATTGTCGAACAATCCCTGAAATTTCCAAGATTTGTAATTTTATCCTTTTTGGTTCAAAACATGTCAAGATCAAATCCAATCAATCCCAAATTTAATATACATCATATATACATCAAATACATCACATATATGAAAATCCCCAAATTGATAAAGGTTATGAACCCTAATTTTATAATTCCACAAAATTGACAAATTAAACAAGTTCAACACTTTAATCTAATCCATACCACACCAATCAAGTCTCACCATCATGAAACAACTCAAGAACAATTATAGTTTATTTATGAATGGCTAAGAAACTCTAGAATGACAACTTTGATTACTAATTAATCTAATAAGCTTAAATACTCTTAATAAGCTTATAAATTAAACATACATGCAAAACACTTCCAACAAGCTTTAAACACATTTAATTACAAACTCAAAGAGTAGAGAGATCAACTTAGCAACACAAATTGAAGCTAAGATTAATAGAAATAATTTCCATGTAGAAGAAAATATGAAAATACTTACAAAAATCCAACTTTTAGCCTTTGTTTTCTTTGTTTTCTTCAACCTTTTCTCTCAACTCTCTTTGTAAATATTTATGTTTATTGTCTAAGTATTAAAAACAAAATCCCTTTGGCCGAATTATCCAACAAAAATAAATAACAAGTAATTTTTTTTTTTTTTGTTTCAATTCTATTGGCACAAGTTTTACTTTAATAAAGATAACTTTTATCTTTTATAAAGTAAACAACAAATTGACCAATGGTATCAAGCCTTTTAAAAGGAAAATATCTATAAAGATTTGACGTTTGTATCTATATCTCTGAAATAATCTGGATACATGTGACGGAGGGATTATACATATGTAATGACCTCGACCTGTATGGTTCAGAGAGTTTATCTGTGTTCGTCATAATTTACGGGCGGGTGAATTATGGACTTGAAATTTGATTTCATGACGGATATGTCTGAACCTAGAAAGTCTCACTAATGAAATATACTCATAGAGTACTAGGGCAACTTTTATGAATAATACTGATTATTTATAACTCGTTTAACGGTTAAAGAAAAATACATGCAATCGGGACCTAATCGTCATTTCTAAATTAATCTGTATTTATATTTAATATTTGATATTATTAAATACACATTAATTAAATATCAACTCGTGATATTTGACATATATCATTAATATACGTATTTGAGATATTTAATGTAAATATAATACATATATTAAGATATTTATATTTATTATTTAGTTATTTAATGGTTAAATAATTAAATTAATTAATATAACAAACTCTCTATAATGACGTTTCTATTAGCAATCCCTTAATAACACTTAGAACTAATTTCTACAGTATACCACGGGCTCATGGATTTAACAGATTGCTAATTACATATTGAATACCTATTCTCTATACACAGAGCTGACATATCCTTTCTTGATACACACAGGATATCCTGAGCATCAATCCACACCCAACGAACAGGCGGAGGTCTGATCTAAATAGATCAGTGATGTGAATGTCATCTAAGTGTGGAGGATAACTCATATATCCACAGTGGTATCTCAAGTCAAATAATCAATATGCTCACTCAACCCGAGAAGATTATTATTGACGTTGGTGTACCATCCATTAAGAATCTTCGATGAGTCGTTCAGTGTTTATCCACTATAAACACCTACATGTTTATACGAGTCTCCAAGACTCATGGTTCATTGAGAAACCATCGGAATCCAAGATTCCAATATACGACATATACCAGTCTCAACTGGTTTACTTTACTAACCAAGTAGTGTAAACTTTGACCGAGAATAGTCTAAGAATGACAACGTCATGATACAACTCAATGTCAGTTGTGACGCTTTTACAACATTATCATAACTAATCATTCTAAGGTCGGTTACGCCTTTACCATATAAAAGAAGAAGTTATATAAAAGAAACTATTTATTTTATTTATAATATAAAATCTCCCACTTGCTCTAATGCCAATATCGATTGTATCTAATACCTATCGACTCCATATGTTTATCAAATAACTTCAGAGGTATATCCTTGGTGAATGACAATAAGGATGTTTGGGTTTCTACTATAGACCCAAGATAATTCAAGCAATGAAAATAAGTGATGATCGGATTTGCGATGCGATGAACACAAAACTTTTGCTCCTCCAATTGAAGCTCTCGGCCAAGCCCTCTTTGTGCTCCATTTGTGTTCTTCAAGCTCCAAGCTTTGATTTGAGATTCCATGCTCAAGGGGTTGTTTCCCTATCACATTTGGATGACTCTTTAGTGTGCTAGCACTTGGAAAAATTTGCCATAAATTCTTCTTAAAGCTTCTCCTTGCTCACGGCATTGAAGAAAAATGAGAGGAAAAAAATGGCCCAAGGCCGAATATGGGAAGAGAGGGAGAAGAAGATGGGTTGTTTTTTTGTGTATTAGATTTCTAAAATCTAATACCAAAAATTCAAATCCAAAAGTACAAGTCAATAAAGCCTTCCAACCACCCCCATCAATCACAAGTGACAATCATCACATCACTCAAAGTGATAAGACATCCATCACTTGAATGACTAATGAAGTGACGTGTGATGTGACTTGTGGGCCGCACTTAAATTCGAAATGCGAGTGGGCCCGAAAACACTCCCTGGCTCGGGTTCGCTAATTCCGAATTAACGAATTTTTCATTGAGACGTAATTAAATCAAATTTAATTAAATAATTATGCCTAGTAAAATTACTATTCACGTCGCTAGCGAATTAATTCTAAATTAACTCGTTCGCCCGAATTAAAATCCAATTTTAATTCTGCATCGAAATCCAATTTCATTAATATATCGAATTTATTAATTTATCGATTAATTCCAAATTAATTGTTCTCTCTCTTTGAATAATATTTTATCCTAGATAAAATATCTCCGTAATTAATCATAGATTATTATTCTCTCTCTACTAATTAATCCCATATTAATTATGTGCGAGTCATACATCATCGGTGAATCTTCGAGAAGCGACCCATGAGATCCCCGGATATGTTGGCAGTAAATATGGTCGTCGGACTATCCGAATACGTACATAACTAGTATACGTTTTTACCGATTTACAAGACATGGTTGGCTTCTAGCGAAGCACCGTGCCTACCCAATTCTCCAGAAATATTCTTAAAGGAATATGTAATCTATATCAGACGTAGTATACGTAGTATTGCGTATTGCGATCCAGTATCGGATGTCACGTGCTAGGCCTGGGGCTGGAATTGTGTCTGCCCCGTACGAAGCACATATCGGATCTCTGGTAACTAGTCTATATAATCGGTAACTATGACCTTGTCATATTATCCCGATAGCTGCAGCATATAAGAGCACCAGTTCCGTATCCTACGTGATCATCATCTCCACTATGACTGGAGTGATACTTCCATCTCGACATCACACCCAATACACTACGATTCTCAATATACCCAGAAGAGGCGTACACAGAACCGGTTAAAGCCTTGGATGACCAAAACCAAAGTATATTGATTGTCGCAAGTATTAGCGGTGTAAGTCTCAGGTTAAGACCAAATACACCTACCCTGATTCGGACTTCCATAGACACATAGTCATACTAACAATGGAATTCTGAGGGGTCTATCCAGAGCGAAGCTGTTTCCGTACCATCGGTAAACACAACCTCCTATTACACTTGCATAAGTATCCAATACTTAAATATATGAAAACTTTGCCGTTATGCTCCCATAACACGCACAAGTGCAATACTAGTCTATTTCGTATTATCGATGTCCAATCTCGATAATACTCTGACTAGGGATGTTTTAATGATTAAACCTTCATGGATTGATACTGTCTCATATCTTATAAATCTGGAACTAATCATATGTAATTTTATCATTTATATATCCCGTTAATCTAATTACAAATGATAAAAGAGCAATTTCCTTTGTCACATAGTTAATTTGTACAACAGCACTATGTTCTGTACAAATAGTGATATTATGGGTCATAATTATCCAAAAATCTCCCATTTGGCCTATAGCCAATCACTCAAGTGTCCTACACTTGAACTATGTACGGTTCGCTCAAACTTCTGCTAAGAAAAAGCTTTCGTCAGTGGATTTGGAAAGTTATCATCTGATGCGATTTATTCGATCATCACATCACCATGATGTATGATCCGAACGAATCAGATGAATAGTTGAAGTATATACTTGGATCGTTGATGAGACCATTAATTCTTTAGCATGTACTGTAGCCTAACTCAGCTGCTAACAGAACTACTCCTAATCCAATTAGGATTATTAAGATCCAAATGGCTTCTATTGCTGCCGCAGCTGCAGCAATATTCTGCTTTTGTTGTTTATTCGGCAACAATATCTTGCTTGGAAGATTTTCAGCTCACTGTTCCATTGTTCGAACTATATAGTACCACTATTATGACTTATATTCGTTTTTTTCGGTTTGGAAACTTGCAGCGGTGAACCCAGTCACTTCAAGTTCTCATTCTCCATAGCTTAAGACAACATCCTTAGTTCATCTAAGATACTTAAGGATGTTCTTAACATCAATCCAGTGACTATCACTTGGATTGGCCTGATTGTGACTCCATATGCTCAAAGCATATGAGACACCAGGTCGCGTACATTTCTTTCAATGTACGAGTTCTCAGAGTGTGCCAACAACTTTTAGATCTATCCCAGTAGATCTTTATTCCTATAATAAAAGTTGTATCTCCCAAGTATTCTACAGAGAATTTTTCATGAAAGCCAAGCTTTCACCGATTATATTATGGGAATATCATTTCCAAGAAATGATATATCATCATTATATAGGACACTCACTGTCAGTGCGCTCCCACTAACTTCTTATATACACAAGAATCATTTTCGTTTTGAATTAAATCATATACTATTATGATTACATCAAAACGCTGGTTCCAAGAACTCAATGCTTGCTTCAATCCATAAATGGATCAAATAACCTGTAAACCTTGTTTGCTTGTTTTGGTACGACAAAACCGTCAGGATATTGTAAACATCCTCCAAAAGGTTTCCGTTTAAGGAAAGCGGTTTTGACGTTCAGCTGCCATATTTCATAAATGAAACATGCAGCAGCAGCAAGCATTATCCAAAAGGATTTAACCATGGCAACGAGTAAAAGATTTCGTCTTAATCGACACAATATTGATAACGATACATTTTCGCTACAAGCCTAGCTTTGTACGTTGGTATGTTGCCATTCATGTAGGTCTTCCTTGAAGACTAATATAGTACCAATATGCACAATGCCTTCTGGTACTACAACTAGTGTCCAAACTTAGTTGGTATACATGGAATCCATTTCGGACATCATGGCACTTTGCCATAATAGAGAGTCGATACCTTGTATCACTTCCTTATACGTAGCCAGTTTTTATTCCTCAATAAGATTAACATCTTTATGAGGTGAGATCAGAAACCCATACCTCCCAGGTTGTTTTCTGACTCTCTCTGACTTACGCGGTTCTTGTGTATTCGAAGATTATTGGTACAGTTTCATCCTTGATGAACTGTTTGTGTTCCATTAAGGAATCGGTGCCTAGAACAGTATTACTCCGATTTTCATCGAGTTTTACTTTCCTCCCACTTACCACTGTATATAGGTATTCCTCTTAGGAAAACTGCATGGCGAGCAACAATTACATTGTTCTCTTATGAGTTGTATAAGTACTATACTTTGGTTACCCTAGGATAACCTACAAATTAGACACTTATCCGATTTGGGTTTTAGTTTGATATTATCCAAACATATGCCCAACATTCCCAAATCTTCAGGAATGAGAAAACCCAGTTTCTTTCATGTTCATATCTAATATGAAGTCTGTTTAACTGATTTTCAGGGAACCTTATTAAAAATAAGCTCTCGGGCAAGCCCTCTTTGTGCTCCATTTGTGTTCTTCTAACTCCAAGCTTTGATTTGAGATTCCATGCTCAAGGGTTTGTTTCCCTATCACCTTTGGATGACTCTTTAGTGTGCTAGAACTTGGAAAACTTTGCCACAAATTCTTCCTAAAGCTTCTCCTTTCTCACGGCATTGAAGAAAATTGAGAGGAAAAAAAATAGCCCAAGGCCGAATATGGGAAGAGATGGAGAAGAAGATGGGTTGTTTTTTTGTGTATTTAGATTTCTAAAATCTAATACCAAAAATTCAAATCCAAAAGTACAAGGCAATAAAGCCTTCCAACCACCCCCAACAATCACAAGTGACAACCACCACATCACTCACAGTGACAAGACATCCATCACTTGAATGACTAATGAAGTGACGCGTGATGTGACTTGTGGGCGCACTTAAATTCGAAATGCGAGTGGGCCCGCAAACACTCCCTGGCTCGGGTTTGCTAATTCCGAATTAAAGAATTTTCCGTTGTGACGTAATTAAATCAAATTTAATTAAATAATTATGCCTAGCAAAATTACTATTCACGTCGCTAGCGAATTAATTCTAAATTAACTCGTTCGCCCAAATTAAAATCCAATTTTAATTCCGCGTCGAAATCTAATTTCGTTTAATATATCGAATATATTAATTTATCGATTAATTCCGAATTAATCGTTCTCTTTCTTAAATAATATTTTATCCTAGATAAAATATCTCTGTAATTAATCATAGATTACTATTCTCTCTCTACTAATTAATCCCAGATTAATTATGTGCGAGTCATACGTCATCAGTGAATCTTCGGAAGCGACCCATGAGATCCCCGGATATGTTGGCAGTAAATCCGATTGTCGGACTATCCGAATACGTACGTACCTAGTACTACATTTTTACCGATTTACAAGACATGGTTGGCTTCTAGCAAAGCACCGTGCCTACCCAATTCTCCAGAAATATTCTTAAAGGAATATGTAATCTATATCAGACGTAGTATACGTAGTATTGCGTATTGCGATCCAGTATCGGATGTCACGTGCTAGGCCTGGGGCTGGAATTGTGTCTGCCCCGTACGAAGCACATATCGGATCTCTGGTAACTAGTCTATATAATCGGATAACTATGACCTTGTCATATTATCCCGATAGCTGCAGCATATAAGAGCACCAATTCCGTATCCTACGTGATCATCATCTCCACTATGACTGGAGTGATACTTCCATCTCGACATCACACTCAATACACTACGATTCTCAATATACCCAGAAGAGGCATACACAGAACCGGTTAAAGCCCTGGATGACCAAAACCAAAGTATATTGATTGTCGCAAGTATTAGCGGTGTAAGTCTCAGGTTAAGACCAAATACACCTACCCTGATTCGGACTTTCATATACACATAGTCATACTACCAGTGGAATTTCGAGGGGTCTATCCAGAGCGAAGCTGTTTCCATACCATCGGTAAACACAACCTAATATTACACTTGCATAAGTATCCAATACTTAAATATATGAGAACTATGTCGTTATGCTCCCATAACACGCACAAGTGCAATACTAGTCTATTCCGCATTATCGATGTCCAATCTCGATAATACTCCGACTAGGGATGTTTTAATGATTAAAACTTCATGGATTGATATTGTCTCATATGTTATCAATCTGGAACTAATCATATGGACTTTTATCATATATATATCCCGGTAATCTAATTACAAATGATAAAAGAGCAATTTCCTTTGTCACATAGTTAATTTGTACAACAACACCATGTTCTGTACAAATAGTGATGTTATGGGTCATAATTGTCCAACAAGGGGCACTTGGGAATTGGAATTAAAAAAAATTACTATTCAGGTGAATAGTAAGAAAAAAATTATTTGTTTTGAATTCCAATCGGCCCAAACTCCTATTAGGGTTTTATAATCTCATTAAACCACTAAATTAAGATCCAATGGCTAAGATTAAATTAGCTTTTATCCCATATCGGATTCTTAATTAATTTTGTTGTCTTTGGAGCACTATATAAACCCAAAGAATTCTTTACAAATTGGCTACACCAAATCCTTTCATATCTTGGGTTTATAAAAGTGAGCAACCCTAAAGTTTAAGAGTAAGCCACTGATTTTGAGGATCCTTAAGTCTAATTGACTAGAGGAACCTCGAGTTAAAAGTTTTGAGGTATTTGCCTAGGCTAGCACCAAGGGCAAAATACATGTGCACTCGAGGCGTTGTCTTGCCGTTGAGTTTTGGCTTTGGTGTGTGCATCTTTGGAGGCCACACACTTGGGTGGCTCTTTTGAACGTGAAAGAGCTTGCTGAGTTCGTGAAAAGCTTGTAGATTGGAGGGAGGACTGGAGGAGTCTTCGGTTCAAGTAAGTCTTTTTCTTTCTTTATTTTAATTAGAGTTCTTTTGATAGTTAGCATGTTTAGGTTTATGTTCTTTGCATGTTTTATGAGTTTTATACTGAGAATATATAGTAACATGCCTAGGCTTGTAGAATAATCAAAACAAATGGGTCTTGGGTAAAGGGAAAGCGGCATAATAATTTTAATTTTCCGTTGCGCACTCGCGGCCGCTTCCCAACAGTGGTATCAGCGCGCCGTTTTTATTTTGATTATTTCTCTCTCATTTGAACTCGAAATTGGGTGTGTAAAAGCTCATTGGAAAGCTAACACCCTGAACTTAATTTTAGGCACAAGTTTTGCATGATTTGGTTAAGATTTGAATTATGAAATTACGTTTAAAGTTCACGCGTCTACAGAAAAACGTGAATAGTAACTTTATTTGAATAAAATAAAATACAGTATCATAATTAAATATTAATCAAAGTTATTTAATGCCTAAAATAATTCCAACATATTAAAACTCATATGCTTGATGATTCTATGTATGATTAGAATTGGCATGATTATTTTAGGGTGCAAGCATCTAGAGACTTTCTAAGAAATAGAGAGTGTATTGCTTATCCCTTAGCTAAGTAATTATTCAGTGATGAACATAGAGATTTATTACCTTTAAGCCTAATAAATATAAATCACTTGTTTATAATAAAAGACATTATAAAAGATACAAGTGGGTTGGGATCAAGGGGTTAATAAAACTTTCCAAACTAAAGTTAATTTAACCAAAGGTATTACTAGAGTTAGATAATGATTTGGTGTTTTCCTTCACTCACTACCTTTTTATAGCCAAAAGGAAAAGTTGTGAAGACATCTAGATAATCATTTACTCAAAGCTTACCTTAAAGCATATTTAAAGTGTTGGACTAATTTGGAGGATCTATTGTTTATTGCTGTCACCAAGGCAATAAGAGCCTAAGAGGTAAGGGTATTTAAGAGAGTTCGCTCCACCCTCCCTCTGGGGAATTTTCAATGGAGGAATCCATTTGACAGTTATTCACTTAAACTTGCTAAAATCCTCAATAATAATTTAAATCTAAAATTTGCCTTCCATTGTAAAGTATAGACCCAAAGGGCTTAAACCGTATTGGCAGGATTAGGCTTTACCAGACTGACCAATACCAATTTGTCCCTAAATCATACTATTGACAATGTTTTGAATTTTCTGAGTCATAAGACGCAGCTACCCTTAGGCATGGTCTTATAACTTAGTGGCAAAGATTGGGTGTCCACAAGGACTAGCATAAGCTATGGCATGTTTGATTGCCCAACTCAATAATCAAGGAATTGTGATTTATATCATAAATTGGTTGGGAACCTACCTAATTATCATATTTTATAACGACCAGCCCTAGTCAGAGTTATGAAATGATGATAATGGGATCCTTGCCCATAAGAAATCCATCATATTGGGGTTGATGCGATTTGCTTAAAATTTTAAAAAAAATGAGTGGGAGCAACTTCATAATATTAAAAGCCCATGTTATTATGAAACATTAATGAAAATATATTCCTAATTTTAATATTTTCTCTTAACATATGGGTTAAAATATTTCACAAACATTCAAATGGAAAATAGAGTATCACTTTGTTCCATCCTTGATGAGCATAATCTCAAAGGGGACAACTACAATGACTGGTTTAGAAACCTTAAAATTATCTTACGACAAGAAAAGATTTTCTTTGTTCTTGAAAGACCATTCCCCCCTGAACCCACAGAAGATGCTGACTAAGATACATTTGATGCTTGGAAGAAACATGTCGATGATGATGAGCAAGCAGTTTGCATAATGCTTGGCTCTATGTTAGACGAACTTCAGAAAGCTCACGAAGATATGGATGCTCAAACCATCATCTTTCACTTGAAGGAGTTGTATGCAACTTCCTTTCATACCGTGAGATTCCAAGTGTCATGTGCCTTATTCCAAACAAGGTATAAGGAAGGATCTGTTAGTGGACATATGCTTAAGATGATTGGCCACATTGAAAAATTGGCCAACCTCGGGTTCATCATGGATCATGAGATGGGTCACGATCTAATTCTTCAGTCCTTACCAAAAGAATTCTCTAACTTTATCATGCAGTTTCATCTGTCTGATAAAGAAGCTACTTTAGCAGAATTGCACAATCTGATAAAGCAAGTAGAGAATGACTTGAAACCAGAGCTTAAAACTTTCGTCATGCTTATGGGTACGGACCTGAAGCCACGATGCCCAAAGAAAAATAAGGGCAATGCCAAGGCTCCAGATCACCTAAAGCCCAATGGTAAGGTGGAGAAGAAAAATGGAAAGGGGAAATGTTTCTTTTGTGGAAAGAATGGTCATTGGAAGAAAGATTGCAGATCCTTGAAAGCCAAAAAAGTTAGGGAAGCCCAAGAGGCCAAGAGGGCCAATGCTTCAGGTATGGTATATGATTGAACTATATTCTCAAAACTCTGAACCTTATACTTGGGTGCATGACACCGGTTGTGGGACTCACTTGTGTAACAATGTGAAGGGCCTGAGAAACAGTAGGAGACTCCGTCATGGGAGGTTGAATTACGCATGGGTAATGGAGCAAAACTGGCTGCATTGTACGTGGGGACTTATTCATTAGTTTTGCCGAATGGTTTAGTTTTAGACTTAGAAGACTGTGTTTATGTACCTTTTCTAGTAAAGAACATCATTTCAATTTCTTCTTTATGTAATAAAGGCTTTTCATGCCTAATAAGTTGTAATGAATGTTCTATTTATTTCAATGAAATAAAATATGGGGATGATATTTTGAATAATGGTATCTATGTCTTACAAACTAACAAAGAATGTTCAACCTCTAATATATAACACGTTAACTCAAATAATCTCAATGAATCACTTTTATGGCACAGACGCTTAGGTCATATCAATGAAACAAGATTAACTAAGCTACATAAGGATAGGTATTTCAAACCCTTCAAATATAAAACCTTATGGAACTTGTGAGTCTTGCTTACTTGGTAAAATGACCAAATTACCCTTCAAAGGTAAGGGACATCGTACAACGGAGACATTAGAACTCATACACTCTGATGTATACGGACCAATGTCAGTCACCGCTAGAGGTGGATTCTCCTACTTCATTACCTTATCGATGATCATTCGCGATATGGGTATGTGTACCTTATGCGGTACAATCTGAAGCCTTTGAGAAATTCAAAGACTTCAAGCTGAAGTAGAATACCAGCTTAATAAAAGTATTAAGTCACTAAGGTCTGACCGAGGTGGTGAATACTTAAGAAACGAATTTCAAGATTACTTGAGAGAAAATGGTATTGTTTCCCAGTGGACTCCTCCGGGAACTCCACAGCATAATGGGGTCTCTGAAAGGAAAATCAGACATTAATAGATATGGTCCGATCAATGATGCCAGACACGGATCTACCTCTTTCATTTTGGGGTCTTGCTTTAGAAACTGCAACACTACTACTAAACCAAGTTCCTTCCAAGACTGTTAGTCAAACACCATATGAGTTATGGACTGGGAAACGTCCTAGTCTTAGTTATCTAAGAGTTTGGAGATGTGACGCATATGCCAAGCTCACACAAACTAACAAATTGGATGATAGGGTAAATGTAAGTTTGTAGGATATGCCTTGAACTCAAGAGAATACGTGTTCTACGTCCCAAATGAACAAACAACATTTGTCTCACGAAATACTAAATTTCTAGAGAATGAATTCCTTCTCAAGAAATATAGTGGGAGTAGACTTGACCTCGTTGAGGTACGAGAAAAACAAACTAACATAGAACTAAACCTCAGGCCCCTCAAAAGGGCAGCGACAGAACAACCACAAGGTTATGAACTCAGAAGGTCTGGTAGGGAAAGATATGAGCCTGAAAGATATGGTTTCCATATTGATGAGGAACATGATCAGGTCATTGATAATGAAGATCCCACCAGTTATGACGAAGCAATGCGTGACATTGATTCAGTCAAGTGGCTTGAGGCCATGAAATCCGAAATAGACTCTATGTATCAGAATCAAGTTTGGGACTTGGTAGATGCACCTGAAGGGATAAAACCCATAGGCTGCAAGTGGATTTACAAGCTTAAAACTGATGTAGAAGGCAACATCCAAACCTATAAGGCTAGGTTGGTGGCGAAAGGTTATAGAAAAATCCAAGGATTTAACTATGACAAAACCTTCTCGCATGTTGCAATGATAAAGTCCAATTGAATTTTACTGGCACTAGCTGCACACTTTGATTATGAGATTTGGCAGATGGATGTCAAAACAGATTTCCTTAATGGTAACCTCGTAGAGGAAGTCTATATGACACAACCTGAGGGGTTTTCATCTAAGGATGATCATAATAAAGTATGCAAGCTTAAATGATCCATTTATGGACTCAAGTAAGCCTCCAGAAGTTGGAATATACGATTTGATAAGACAATCAAGAATTTGACTTCATCAAAAATGTAGACGAGCCTTGTGTTTACAGGAAAAGTAGTGGGAGTGTTGTTGTATTTCTTGTATTATATGTCGATGACATATTAATCATCGGGAATGATATTCCCATGATGCAAGCCACCAAGCAATGGTTATCTTAGAATTTCTCCATGAAAGATTTGGGAGAAGCAGCCTACATCCTCGGCATTAAGATCTACTGTAATAGATCTAAGAGGTTGTTAGGACTTTCTCAATCTAGGTACACAGATAAAGTTTTGAAAAGATTCAAAATGGAATATTCCTAAATATGTAAGTTACCTACTTGTCATGGAATCAAATTATCTAAGGAGCAATGTCCACGTACTCCTTCAGATAGAGAGCGTATAAGTAGGATCCCTTATACTTCAGTAATCGGATCGATCATGTACGCCATGCTATGTACAAGACCTGATGTCTCTTATGCTCTTAGCATAACGAGCACGTATCAGGAAAATCCTGGTGAGCAACACTCGGCAGCTGTCAAAACAATCCTCAAGTATCTGAGAAGAACTAAGGATGTGTTTTTGACATACGGAGATTATTCTGAGATGAATTTCATTGGTTACTGTAATGTGAACTTTCAGACCGATAGGGATGACAGCAGATCGCAAAAAGGATATCTGTTTACTTTAAATGGTGGTGTTGTGAGTTGGAAAAGCTCAAAGCAGTCAACTACAGCGGACTCCACCACTGAAGCCGAGTATATTACAGCATTTGAGGCAAATAAAGAAACAGTCTGAATAAAGAAGTTCATCATGGAGCTGGAAGTGCTTCCGCGCGATAAAAAGAATGGCGTCACGATGTACTGTGACAACACGGGGCGCCATTACTCAATCAAAGGAACCAAGGTCTCACCAGAAATCCAAGCATGTACTCAGGCGATTTCATCTCATCATGGAGATTGTTGAGAGAAAAGAAGTTATTATAGAGAAAATACCACAGAATATAATCTTGCAGATTCCTCTGACTAAAGGGCTGACTCAACAAAAGCATGATAGGCACACCCCGAGAGTATGGTGTCCAGATTCATACTAGTTGGCTATAGTGCAAGTGGGGGATTGTTAGGGATATGCCTTATACCCAACTTGTGGATGGGCTATATGTACATGTATTTGTAATAATTTTCATTAATTAATAAAATGGCAATATTATTATACGTGTCTTACATAACTTATATGATCAACAACATTGTAATAAAGCCCTTGGAGTAATAAGACGATGGCTTCCATGCTTATGAGAATTATTACTCTTAAATGTTCCTAGTCATAGTTTTGGTGAATAATCTGGGCGTTCACAAAGCGGAGAGACTAGCATGGTGTTATGATCCGCCCTTAAGTGGGGTAGTCGATCTCATAGGCTACTAGCGGATATTCGTCTGTTTGGTGTATCACATGGATGCATGAGTTGCTCGTGTCCATCGAACTGACCGCCGAAAGTTTTCATATGGAGTGTTTATCCCATGTGTCTGTGAGAACTTTCATGTATCGATTATATGACTAGTCCTTAGACTTGAGGTCTTTACAATCGTATGTGTGGATCAAATAACTTTCACATTCTCCTTCCCCGGTTCAAAAGATCCAGTCATAAGGGTATGATTGGGTAATTTGTTGAAACACATGAAGTTTGTAAAGATCAACAGAGAATCGTCACCCTCTCGGATAATATTTTCTTATAAGAGTAGTAGTCCAGTTCGCGGGTTGATATGTGATCAGTCAGTGCTTGAGACTGTGGCCACAGCGGAAGAATCATGTGAGATTCTTGGGTTAGCACGATTCATGACACTATCAACATCATACATTTGACCCATATGGGTACACATTTTCCGTACCCTAGGTCAATAGGTGGGGATACAGTGAGGCGAGGGACCGTATCATATGTAAACCGCATACAGAATGGGTATATATATCTTTCCTTCTCATTTGGGGCATTGGCATGTTGCTAGATGTCAACCTTGGTCATCGAAATCGAACGACCATCTGATCGGAGGATAATTTATGTTCGATTAAATTATCATGATTCATTTCATGTCCAACTTGAGGGGAACCCAAAAGGTCACACACAACAAAGTCGAAATCAATGGTTAACAGTGCACAATAAAAATATAACAGCATATATGATTGCTGTAGGAATTGTCGATAAATGGTGCAATGTGTTTAATTATTGAACAGATCATTTATGAGGTTCCATAGTTGCTTAGGGATTGGTGAATGACGATAGGGGCACTTTGGGAATTGGAATAAAAAAATTACTATTCACATGAATAGTAAAAAAAATTTATTTGTTTTGAATTTCAATTCGGCTCAAACTCTTATTAGGGTTTTATAATCTCATTAAACCACTAAATTAAGATCCAATGGCTAAGATTAAATTAGCTTTTATCCCACATCAGATTCTTAATTAATTTTGTTGTCTTTGGAGCACTATATAAACCCAAAGAATTTACAATTGGCTACACCAAAACCTTTCATATCTTGGGTTTATTTAAGTGAGCAACTCTAAATTTTAAGAGTAAGCCACTGATTTTGAGGATCCTTAAGTCTAATTGACTAGAGGAACCTCGAGTTAAAAGTTTTGAGGCATTTGCCTAGGCTATCACCAATGGCAAAATACCAGTGCACTCGAGGCGTAGTCTTGCCGTTGAGTTTTGGCTTTGGTGTGTGCATCTTTGGAGGCCACACACTTGGGTGGCTCTTTGGAACGTGGAAGAGCTTGCTGAGTTTGAGAAAAACTTATAGATTGGAGGGAGGACTGGAGGAGTCTTTGGTTCAAGTAAGTCTTTTTCTTTCTTTATTTTAATTAGAGTTCTTATGATAGTTAGCATGTTTAGGTTTATGTTCTTTGCATGTTTTATGAGTTTTATGCTTAGAATATATAGTAACATGCATAGGCTTGTAGAATAATCAAAACAAATGGGTCGTGGGCAAAGGGAAAGCGGCATAATAATTTTAATTTTACGTTGCGCACTCGCGGCCGCTTCCTAACATTTTGGCCATAACGTTTTATTCCGATATCGGATTGAGGTGATTCCTGTCCCAGATTAAAGAAGAATTCAAGAAGACGAGTTATAAACATATGTGTGTTTTACGGTACTAGTGCTAGTTCTAAACCAGAATTCGTTGCGGCAGCACAGGAATTGGGTAGAGTCATAGCTGAAAGGAATATGCATCTAGTATATGGCGGTGGCAATCTTGGACTAATAGGGTACGTTTCAAGGGCCGTACAGGAAGGAAGTAGTCAAGTTCTGGGAATCATCCCAAAACCCTTGGTGGAGGTTAATCTTATAGGACCATAAAACGGAGATGAATGCATTGTGCTAGGTATGTCTGAACGGCTTGTTGAAATGATTAACCGTGTTGATGCATTTATTGTTTTGTCAGGTGGCTTGAGTACGATGGAGGAAATCTTTACAGTGCTATCTTAGGCAAACTTGAACATACACCAGAAACCAATTGGACTATTTAACGTTGATGGATTTTATGACTTTATTTGTGTGTTTCTTGATGATGCCCGGAGAAATGGGTTCCTTTCAAAACCTGTAAAAGATATCCTCTACACTACCAGAACAGCCAATGATTAAATTGACCAAGTTTTAGCCTTTGAACCACAAATTGACCCTATCATTTCCAAGATAAACTGGTCCGATAATGATCATGGTAAGAAGCGTCGGATAAATCTGGATCTTAACCTTTAATTTTCTTTTTAGATGTAGAATTTCGGCTAACCAGGTGTTGTTTTCTAAACTCTTATACTTTTTAGACATTGATGACAATGTCTCAATTAGGTTTGGGGGAGGAGAATAATTTACTAGTATCTTGTTTTTATTTTTCGTTGTGTTGTTTTTATTTGATTTTTAGTCAAAAATTTTCAAATTTTTTAAAAAAAATATAAAAAAAATTATTTTGTGTTTTTGTGTTTTTAACTTGACTAATCAGGTGGAATTGTGTTTGAGATAGCTGTGTAAGGAATTTCCACTCCTGAGACGTATCTCAACCTATTCGTAAAAGTTAATTTTTGTTTATTTCCTTTTGAATTATTTATTTTGTGAATTCTCAATAATACTTACTAATTTGATCTGCATATGCTTAGTTGATAGGTATTATCAATATGCATGGTAATATACGGCCATGAGTTGTAAGTGAAAAGTTTGTAATATTTAGTGCTCTAGTTTAATTGGAGGAAGCATCTAAAAAAGCGATGGAATAAAAAAAATGGTAGAACCCTTAAACATATGAGATTCGAGTAATTAAGTGCGGCCCACAAGTCACATCAAGCGTCACATCAACCAGTCAACTTGGTTAATTTAAAGTGATGGAAGTTGTTAGTTGTTGGTTGAGTGTATATCACTCTTGTGTGAAAGATTGAAAGACATTTACTATATTTAATTATTTGGTATTTGACTTTTGATTTTTTGTGTATTAGATATAAAAAATACAAAAACCAATTCACTCTCTCTCCCCACAAGTTTCAGCCAAGAGGCCTTCTTCACCTTCTCTCCCAATTCGGCCAAGGGCCAATTTCCTTCACAAATTCTTGGCTTGGCCGAGACATTGAAGAATAATAGGGGAAATTTTGCTAGCACACCAAAGAGGACATACAAAGATGATAGGGAAACCCACTTGTGAGCAAGGAATCACCAAATGAAGCTTGGAGCTTGGAGCACACTTGGAGGACCGAATTTGGAGCTCAAAATTTGATGATTGCCGAGAACACCATGGAGGAGAAAAGCAGTGAAAACCGTGAGCTTCAAGGGAGCAATTTTTGTCTTTCCTCGCATCGCCTCAACCGATCGTTATAAGTATGATTCCGCCATACTTTTACGAGTATTCACATATTGTTTCTTGCTTAAATCGATCCCGGTTAGACCGTAGAAACCCAACAATTGTATCAGAGCGAGTTAAAGCATGAAACTTCAACTTATGGTTAAAATTGGGTAAAATCAATTTGAGCATGATTTGATGAAATTGTTTGATTGAGTATGCTTGAATGATGTTTAATTGAAGTTATGCATGATCAATTTCATGAAATTTGATTGGATCAATTTTCCCCAATTTTTTAGGCTTGGCCGAGACTTATAGAACCCTCAAGGTCATGGTGATTTTTTATTTTAACCATTGGATGAGTTGGAATCATGTTGGGAATGTTGATTTAGGATTTAATTGGATTGAATTCGGAATCAATTTGAAAAACCCTAAATTGCTGAGACTTTAAGCATGGGAAATGGGTTTGATTTTTGATTAAAATGTGTTGGACATGTTTTGATGTTAATGAGCATAATTAATTGTACAAATTTGTGTTTTGGAAATGTTAATTTGGGTAATTAATTATGGCATACACTTTAGTTAAATAAGTTATAAAATTTGGAATTTGGTAATTTAATTAATTGCGCCTATTTTGGAAATTGGGCTTGAAAAGTTGTAATTGGGCTAATTGGGCTTTGTTGTACCAAGATGGGTTTAGGCTAAATTGGTTGGATCCAATTGCGCCCAAAACCATATCCATAAAGTCCAATTATGACTAATGGACCTTTAATATTTAATTGGGCCTAATAGGCCTAAATTGGTTTCTTGGCAAATAAGGGTTATTCCTTAAATGGGCTTTGGTATTTGGATTTGACCCATATTGACCAAAAGTTCATGCCTTATAAATTAATTGAAAGCTCATTGGACTTTAAATTAAATTAACATTGGATGTTAATCGGGCTTTGAGACCCGTAACGATTAGATTTGGAATCTAAGTCGTAAAGGTTCGTTAATAAAGTGTAATATTTAATTTGGAATTAAATAAATGAATTAGTATTAAATGCAAATTAAATTGGATTTAATGTTGTAGTTTAATTTAATTCAAGAATTCGTACTTTGAGTACTTATTCGCAAAACGAGTTGGACTCGCACAAAATCAAATTGTTGTTTGAACATTGGATGGTCATTAATTATCAGATTAATTAATTGGATTAGATTGATTGATAACATGCTTGTGTGAATACATGGTTGCGATGCGTGAATAATGTATATCGGATGGATATTAGATGAGTGGGGCAATTTTGGAAATTGTTGTAATAAATTTGGAATTTATTAATTGGACCTGCGTGTCCAGCCTATTACATCCTTACTCTTTGTATTTCTCTTCTCACATATTCCCCTCAATGTAAATGAGGTTTCTTTAGAAGTGTTATGTAATCGGGTAGAGGTAATACATGTGCTAGCATTTCCTTCAACGGATACACATAAATAGTGCAGAACTTATTTAGAATAAGGTTCCATAAAAATCTGTTTGACAGACTTCATATTAAATATGAACAGGAAGAAACTGGGTTTTCTCATTCTTGAAGATTTGGGTATGCTAGGGATATGTTTGGATGATACCAAACTAGAACCCAAATCGGATAAGTGCCTAAATTGTAGGTTATCCTAAGGAAACCAAAGTATAGTACTTATACAACTCACTTGAGAACAATGTAATTGTTGCTCACCATGCGGTTTTCCTAAGATGAATACCTATATGCAGTGGTAAGTGGGAGAAAAGTAAAACTCGATGAAAATCGAAGTAATACTATTCCAGGAACCGATTCCTAATGGAACATAAATAGTTCATCAAGGATGAAATTATACCAATAATCTTCGAATACACAAGAACCGCGTAAGTCGGAGAGAGTCATAAAACAACCAGGGCTATGTGTTTCTGATCTCACCCCATAAAGATGTCAATCTTATTAAGGAATACGAACTGACTACATCTGAGGAAGTGATACAAGGTATCGACTCCCTATTATGGCAAAGTACCATGATGTCCGAAATGGATTCCATGTATACCAACAGGTTTGGATACTAATTGATGTACCGGAAGGCATTGTGCCTATTAGTACTATATAAGTCTTCAAGGAAGACATACATGGAAGGCAACAAACCAACGTACTAATGTAACATCTCGCCTTAGCAGCAATATTACCGGCAGGAGACAGGCTAAACCCATCTCCATAAGCCTCTGATTCTAGAAAAATTTCGGCATGATGTATTTGTAACATCATGCAACCTGGCCTATAGTCAGCATCTATTTACAACCTGAAAATTAAAATATCAGCCTCAGGCTGGCATCTCAACATCAATGTAATCTAAGGGCCCAACTAAAATGCGATGCAGACATAAAGACATAATACAACCAGGGCTCCGTGCCCGAAAATACGAATACAAAAACTTTTACAACAAAAGCTTCTGTGCTCAGCACGTCTCATCAATACTCAAATACAATGCTTTTAAACTCAACCTGTACACAAGACTCGACTTTCCCAAGACTTGGTGACTGGCTGACTGCAATGCTGCTATCCGGCTCCTCAAGCTCTAATGTTTGTGGTCGACCGATCAGGTCACCAACCTGCAAAACTCAACCACTGTTGTGATGTGAGTCATAATGACTCAGTAACTATGCTCTTTCCTTAAGCGATAAACAAGTAAGTCTGTTTCTTAGTTTTTTAATAATCTAAACTGTTTTTATAATCACACATAATTGCTAGTTCCGAGTGAACTGGTAAAACTCTATCTATATTCAAACATTACCACTTTGTTACTAATAACTTTTTCTGAATCATATTCACGATTACATCTTGTTTCCTACTTACACTTACATATCTATAATATAGTCCTCACATTCTATCATTCCATTTATTATATTAAGTCCTATTACGTTTCCGCTGCGTTACTCTGATATCTTTCCTCTTTCTACTTACTCTTTAGTAATCCAGTTTAGGTAATTATTATAACTTCCTTTCTTCCTTTATTTCGAAATATCATCAATCGGTCATTATAAAATATTCTTATATATTAAACGCTTAACATACTATTATCAACCTTGCATACATGTCTGCGTAACCACATTATTATTGCCCCCGTGTTTCACAAAATGCTTCTTCGATGTAAACATACAACGCATACAATCATCAATCATATATACAACTAAATGTAACCATGTTATCATGCATCAATGCCATTTAAGCACTTCTAATAACAATCATAAATCATAATCAATATGCATAGTCTGTATAATATGCTCTACCTTAACTTGCCATGTTTATCCCATTGTAGTCATTTATATATATATATATATATATATATAATATCTATATATATATATATAAGAAATCATGTTATGATACATTAGTGCTTACAAAATATCCATTCTAGGTAAACTTACAATACATACAAACATCAATTTTATGCACATAGATATAATCATGCTATTATGCATTAATGCCCATTATATGCATTTCAAATGATAACCAGAATATATGACTTATATGCATGATTTATAAACTAAGCTCTACTCTAGCATGCCATGCTTCTATAATGCTTGAAAATCCTTTTCTGAAATATTCTTTTCTGAAAAATCCTTTTTCTGAAATATTATTTTCTGAAAAATCATTTCTGAAAACTTTTTGATGAAACTCGATTTTTACTTTTTCTTTCCAGAAAATCTCTTTGAAAACTGTATTTGTAGACTGAAATCTGTATCTTAGAAAACTGTTTTCTGAAAATTCGAAATCTCAAAACTCCTTTTCTGAAAAACTGATATCTGAAATCTGAAATCCTTTTTCTGAAAACCAAATCTCCGCCCGAAGGCGCATCTCCGCCCGAAGGCATCTCTGCCCGAAGGCGCATCTCCGCCCAGGAATGTACCATCTGAGCGCTGAGGATCTAGGAGCGTCCCCCCAGTCCTCCACATGTGCACATGTATATAAATCTGTCAATTCCATTATATCCGTCAATTCCAACTGAATCTCAAGTTACATATTGGGGTGAGTTTTTACCTCATGCCCCGAAAAACATAAAATCACGTAATTGTATCTCAAAACTGTAAAAACATTTTTTGAAATGCTTTTTCCCAAAAGTCTTTAAAAATTTCTTTAAAACTCTTTGAATCTCAAAATCATTCTTTCAGCCCAAGTATTTCATGCTTTCACTAATCACCGCTATACTTATTATATGCTTACCTTATTATCATATATGTTCATGCATATGTTCATGCATTCCCACAAATTAAAGATACATGTATTCTATTTCTTATATGATATCATCATGCACGCTCAAGCTCAATACATACATACTACTAAAATTACACTAATCCATACTAACACATACATAACCATATTATCATATATCTTAGGTACCATTTACTCCTTTATTCACAACCTTGCAAACAGTAAAATTTATATTCATATTTAATCATACACATACTTTCTTATAAGACGTTCATACTTTATCATCTCAGACGGCTATATATTTTAACAATTATGAAATCCTTAATCCTTAATATTATAGCTCTACATGCATATTATTCAAACTCATATCCACATACTTAACTTACGCATCACACTTCATATTCATAACTATAAGCATCATAAAATAGACATCCCATAATTTCTCATATCATGTTGTAACATAACTTGCATACATACTCAATAATCTAATCTTTTTAGCTAGTTTTTCACAATATATAAGGTATGCTTATTATTCTAACTACCACATTGCAGGCTTGGATATGATATCTTGTCATTCTAATTTACCCCTTATAGTTACCAATCCTGTATCCCGATGGTGTAATGTCTTTAACTTCCAACCCAAGAAATTTTACTGTTCACAATTAACGTACATGAATATTTATATGTTATATATTTATACACACCCAAATTTTCCATACTTCATCTTTATTATAAATTTAACTTTCTAAAACATAGTTACGCTTAATCTTTTAAATCAATATACGAATCCCTAGATTCTAGGGCTATGCCGATCTTATCCCAGCTTTCCTAACAAGTTAAATTTTTTTTTCAGTTTCTTAATTTAAAAACCAGATTTAAGTACTTTAATCGTCTAATTTAACCCAATCTTTCCCAATTCATTAATTTACCCAAATATTCGGATTCATGCTTCCCTAGCCTTCACTTAGCACATCAATTCCACTCCCATATTAAACACCCTTCAAGCAAACCAAACGGTTCCCACTTCACCTCACACTACCACGCTATCATCACTTCATTAGGCACAATACACACTGCTTACTATTCCCAAGAACATACTAATAAATCAATCATCACAAGAAATTCCACATATTACTTATAATATCATTCAAGCACAATAACCCACCAATTTTATTAGCTAAAAATTCTGGTACATACATAAGTTTTCATAACTTATTGAAATAAAATTCCCCAAATTTCAGGGTTGTCATTGCCGACTCTACATCCCCCTTAATCTTTTGAATTTCTTTCAATTTCATAATTACTAATCAAAATTAAATACTTTGAAATGTTTCTAGTCATCTCAATTAACCCAATCTTTCCAATTTATTTCTTTACTCAAACACATCAAAAGCAATTAAACTCAAGGGAATCCTTGTCATAGTATACTTACCTTTCTCGGTTCTCCTATCTCTCTCTTTCTCTTGTTTTCGGCCTCACCCCCTTTCCTTCTTCGTCCCTTTTTTTCTTTTTCTTTTCTTCTCTGATTCTTTCTTTTAGTCTGCTTCTCGTCTTCCTCCTCTCTTCTTGATTCCTTCTTCTTCTTCTTCTAATTTCTCTCTCAGTTTCTCTAGATTTCTCCCATCTCTTCTTTTTCTTTTTATTCTTCTCAATTCTTCCCATTATTTTCCTTTGTGTTTATGTTTACTGTGTGTGTGTGTTGTGGGTATGACCCACGTGTGTGTGCCTATTAGAAGTGTGTGTAAAACGTGTGGGTGTGTATATATATTAAACATGTGTGGTGTGTGTATTACACGTGTATATAAAACAAAATATCTAAGAAATTTTAATTCAAGTTCGTAAGTTTCAATTTAGTCCTTCAAATTAAATTATTATTATCTTATAATCAATTTCTTGAAAAGTCCTTATTTTATAATTAAAAAAATGGAACTCGCGTTCGGACGCGACCCCACACGCGAAAATAAAATTAATGCAACACGTTAAAATAACCCGGATCGTTACAACTAAGCTGGGCTTGTAGCGAAAATGTATCGTTATCAATATTGTCTAGATTACGACGAAACCTTTTACATGTTGCCATGGTAAATCAATTTGGATAATGCTTGCTGATGCTGCATGTTTCATTTAAGAAATATGACAGCTGAATGCCAAAACCGCTTTCCTTAACGGAAACCTTTTGGAGGATGTTTATAACATCCTGACGGTTTTGTCGTACCAAAACTAGCAAACAAGGTTTGCAGGTTATTCGATCCATAGATGGATTGAAGCAAGCATAGCGTTCTTGGAATTATCGTTTTGATGTAATCATAATGGTATATGATTTAATTCAGAACGTAAATGATTCTTATGTATATAAGGAGGTTAGTGGGAGCGCACTGACAATGAATGTCCTAAGTAATGATGATATGTTATTTCTTGGAAATGATATTTCCCAAAATATAATTGGTAAAAGCTTGGCTTTCATGAAAATTTTCCGTAGAATTCTTGGGAGAAACAACCTTTATTCTAGGAATAAAGATCTACTGGGATAGATCTAAAAGTTGTTAGCACTCTCCAAGAACTCGTACATTGAAAAAAATGTACGTGACCTGGTGTCTCATACGCTTTGAGCATATGGAATCACAATCGGGCCAATCCAAGTGATAGTCACTGGATTGATGTTAAGAACATCATTTAATATCTTAGAGGAACTAATGATGATGTCTTATATTATGGAGAAGGAGAACTTGAAGTGACTGGGATCACCGTTGCAAGTTTCCTAACCGATATAAACGACTATAAGTCGTAACAACGGTACTATAAAATTTGAATAACGGAACAGTGAGCTGGAAATCTTCCAAGCAAGATACTGTTACCGCATAAACAACAAAGTGGATTATTGTTGCGGCTGAGGCAGCAATAGAAGCCATTTGGGTCGATAATAAATCTAATTAGATTAGATATAATTCTGTTAGCAGCTGAGCTAGGCTACAGCGCAGGCTAAAGAATTAATGGTCTCATCAACGATCCAGATATATACTTCGATATTCATCTGATTCGTTCAGATCATACATCGTGGCGATGTGATGATCGAATAAATCGCATCAGATGATAATCATGCAAATCCGCTGACGGAAATCTTTTCTCAGAAATTTGAGCGAACCGTACATAGTTCGGGTGTAGAACACTTAAGTGACTGGCTATAGGCCAAGTGGGAGATTGTTGGACAGTTATGACCCATAACTTCATTATTTGTACAGATCATGGTGATGTTGTACAAATTAACTATGTGACAAAGGAAATTGCTCTTTTATCATTTGTGATTAGATCACCAAGATTTATAAATGATAGGAGGTCCTTATGATTAGTTCCTGGATTGGGTATATGATACTCATGCAAGTGTAGTAGGAGGTTGTGTTTTACCGATGGTATGGAAAACAGCTTCGCTCTGGATAGACCCCTCGGAATTCCATTGGTAGTATGACTATGTGTCCATGGAAGTCCGAATCAGGGTAGGTGTATTTGGTCTTAACCTGAGACTTGCATCGCTAATACTTGCGACAATCAATGTACTTTGGTTTTGGTCGTCCAGGGCTTTAACAGGTTCTGTGTACGCCTCTTTTGGGTATATTGAGAATCGTAGTGTATTGGGTGTGATGTCGAGATGGAAGTATCACTCCAGTCATAGTGGAGATGATGATCACGTAGGATACGGAACTGGTGCTCTTATGTACGGCAGTCATCGGGATAAAATGACTAAGTCATGTTTATCCGATATAGAGACTAGTTACCAGAGATCCGATATGTGCTTCGTACGGGGCAGACATAATTCCAGCCCTAGACCTTGCACGTGACATCTGATACTGGATCAAAATATGTAATACTACGTATATTACGCCTGATATAGATCATTTATTCTTGTAAGGATATTTCTGGAGAATTGGGTAGGCATGGCGCTTTGCTAGAAGCCAACCTTGTCTTGTAAATCGGTACAAATGTAGTTATAGGTACTTACGTGTTCGGATAGTCCGACGACCGAATTTACTGCCAACATATCCGGGGATCTCATGGGTCGCTTCCCGAAGATTCACCGATGACGTATGACTCGTACTTTATTAACCTGGGATTAATTGGATGAGAGAGAAAATTAATTTGGGATTAATTACGGATATATTTTATCTGGGATAAAATATTATTTAAAGAGAGAAAACGATTAATTTGGAATTAATCGATAAAATAATATATTCGATATATTATACGAAATTGGATTTCGACGCGGAATTAAAATTAGATTTTAATTCGGGCGAACGAGTTAATTTAGAATTAATTCGTTAGCGACGTGAATAGTGATTTTGCTAGGCATAATTATTTAATTACGTCGGAACGGAAAATTCGTTAATTTGGAATTAGCAAACCCGAGCCCGGGAGTGTTTGCGGGCGCACTCGCATTGCGAATTCAAGTGCGGCCCACAAGTCACATCAAGCCTCACATCAACTAGTCAACTTGGTTGCTTTAAAATGATGGAAGTTGTTAGTTGTTGGTTGAGTGTATATCACTTTTGTGTGAAAGATTGAAAGACATTTACTATATTTAATTATTTGGTATTTGACTTTTGATTTTTTGTGTATTAGATATAAAAAATACAAAAAACCAATTCACTCTCTCTCTCCCCCACAAGTTTCGGCCAAGAGGCCTTTTTCTCCTTCTCTCCCAATTCGGCCTAGGGCCAATTTCCTTCACAAATTCTTGGCTTGGCCGAGACATTGAAGAAGAAAATGGGAAATTATGTGGCAAAATTTCCTAGTGCTAGCACACCAAAGAGGACATATAAAGGTGATAGGGAAACCCACTTGTGAGCAAGGAATCACCAAATGAAGCTTGGAGCTTGGAGCACACTAGGAGGACCGAATTTGGAGCTCAAAATTTGATGATTGCCGAGAACACCATGGAGGACAAAAGCAGTGAAAACCGTGAGCTTCAATGGAGCAATTTTTGTCTTTCCTCGCATCGCCTCAATCGATCATTGTAAGTATGATTCCGCCATACTTTTACGAGTATTCACATATTATTTCTTGCTTAAATTGATCCCGGTTAAACCGTAGAAACCCAACAGTAAGAAAAACCAATGTGAGCAGTTTGACTCATTGGACCACATACATCAGAATGTATGATTTCCAATTGGTCAGAGGCTCGGTGTCTAACACCTGAAAATGGGGCTTTGGTCATTTCACCCCGAATATAAGATTCTCAAGTTGGATAAGGTTCAATGGTGAGATCATGTATCAAACCATTCTTAACCAATTGGGTTAGTCGTTTCACGCATATATGACCTAACCGCATATGCCAAAGTTCAGTATTATTTATATCAAATTGTTTACATTTATTAATTCCAGTATTAAATATATCTTGTTAGGTGCGCAATATGTAATGACCATGCTCGTTTGGACAACAAAGGATCTGAATATTAGTACTATCATATAAATACAAAGAACGATTCTTAATATGTACATTATATCCTTCAGTATCTCATACAAAAAGTGATGGGTTTTCCAAGGTCAAACCAAGATCAAATTAAGCAATGAAATGTACGAATACAACAAAGTAAAGTAGCGGAAATACTCACTTTGATCGGATTTGCGATGCGATGAACACAAAAACTTTTCTGCTCTTTGAGACTCTCGGCCAAGCCCCTTGTTTGTGCTCCAAGCTCCTCTTTCTGTGGATCTTCAAGCTCCAAGCTTGGGTGTAGATTCCATGCTCATAGATGGGTTTCCCTATCACATTTGAATGACTCTTTAAGTGCTAGCTTATGATGAATTTTGCAACAAAACTCTTCCTTATCATCATTGAAGCTCATGGCAAAGTGAACAAATTGAGAGAGTTTTTTGAGTTGCCAAAAATGGCGTGAATGGAGAGAAGAAATGTGAATGTGTTAAGTTTTTTGACTTTCCAAAAATCAAAAGGATATACCAAACACAAAAATTTGGTAAATGTCCATCAATTTTGACACTTGTGAAAGAAACAAGTTAACCAAAAATCCTACCAAATTCTATCAACATAAAGTTGATAAAGTTGACTAGGTGATGTGATAAGTGTGGGCCCCACTTGATTCAAAATGTGAGTGGGCCTCGCAAACACATTCCGGGCTCGGGTTCGTTAATTCCAAATTAACGAACTTTCCGTTGCGACATAATTAAATCAAATTTAATTAAATAATTATGCCCAGCAAAATTACTATTCACGTCGCTAGCGAATTAATTCTAAATTAACTTGTTTTCCCGAATTAAAATCTAATTTTAATTCCACGTCGAAATCTAATTTCGTTTAATATATCAAATATATTATTTTATCGATTAATTCTGAATTAATCGTTCTCTCTCTATATATAGTATTTTATCCCAGATAAAATATCTTCGTAATTAATCCCAGATTAATTTTCTCTCTCTTATAAATAATCCTAGATTAATTATATCCGAGTCATACGTCATCGGTGAATCTTTGGGAAGCGATCCATGAGATCCCTGGATATGTTCGCAGTAAATCTGGTCGTCGGACTATCCAAACACGTACGTACCTAGTACTACGTTTTTACCGATTTACACGACATGGTTGGCTTCTAGAAAAGCACTGTGCCTACCCAATTCTCCAGAAATATTCTTAAAGGAATATATAATCTGTATCAGGCGTAGTATATGTAGTATTGCGTATTGCGATCCAATATCGGATGTCACGTGCTAGGCATGTGGCTTGAATTTTGTCTGCCCCGTACGAAGCACATATTGGATCTCTAGTAACTAGTTTCTATAATCGGATAAACATGGCCTAGTCATATTATCCCGATAGCTGTAGCATACAAGAGTACCAATTCCTTATCCTACCGACCATCATCTCCATATGACTGAAGTGATACTTTCAAATTGACATCACACCCAATACACTACGATTCTCAATATACCCAGAAGAGGCGTACACAGAACCTGTTAAAGCCCTGGACGACCAAAACCAAAGTATATTGATTGTCGCAAGTATTAGCGATGCAAGTCTCAGGTTAAGACCAAATACACCTAACCTGATTCGAACTTCCATAGACACATAGTCATACTACCAATGGAATTCCGAGGGGTCTATCCAGAGCGAAACTGTTTCCGTACCATTGGTAAACACAACCTCCTATTACACTTGCATAAGTATCCAATACTTAAATGTATGAGAACTATGCCGTTATGCTCCCACAACGCGCACAAGTGCAATACTAGTATATTCCTCATTATCGATGTCCAATCTCGATAATACTACGACTAGGGATATTTTAATGATTAAACCTTAGAGGATTAATATTGTCTCATATCTTATTAATCCGGAACTAATCATATGGACTTTTATCATTTATATATCCCGGTAATCCAATTACAAATGATAAAAGAACAATTTCCTTTGTCACATAGTTAATTTGTACAACAACACCATAATCTGTAAAAATAGTGATGTTATGGGTCATAATTGTCCAACAATCTCCCACTTGGCCTATAGCCAGTCACTCAAGTGTCCTACACTTGAACTATGTATTGGTCGTTCAAACTTCTGCTGAGAAACTACTTTCATCAGTGGATTTGCAAAGTTATCATCTGATGCGATTTATTCGATCATCACATCGCCACGATGTATGATCCGAACGAATCAGATGAATAGTTGAAGTATATATTTGGATCGTTGATGAGACCATTAATTCTTTAGCCTGTGTTGTAGCCTAGCTCAGCTGCTAACAGAACCACACCTAATTTTATTAGGATTATTATAGATCCAAATCGCTTCTATTGCTGCCTCAGCTGCAGCAATATTCCGCTTTTGTTGTTTATTCGCCAACAGTTTCATGCTTGGAAGATTTCCTGCTCACTGTTTTGTTATTCAAACTATATAGTACCCTTATTCGACTTATAGTCGTTTTTGTCGGTTATGAAACTTGCAACATGCGCGAACCCAGTCACTTCAAGTTCTCATTCTCCATAGCTTAGAAAAACATCATTAGTTCATCTAAGATACTTAAGGATGTTCGTAACATCAATTCAGTGACTATCACTTGGATTGCCCTGATTGTGACTCCATATACTCAAAGCATATGAGACACCAGGTCGCGTACATATTTTTCAATGTACGAGTTCTCGGAGAGTGCCAACAACTTTTAGATCTATCCCAGTAGATCCTTATTCCTAGAATAAAGGTTGTCTCTCCAAGTATTCTATGGAGAATTTTCATGAAAGCCAAGCTTTCACCGATTGCATTATGGGAATGTCATTTCCAAGAAATGATATATCTTCATTTTATAGGACAATCATTGTCAGTGCGCTCCCACTAAGCTCCTTATATACACAAGAATCATTTTCGTTTTGAATTAAATCATATACCATTATGATTACATCAAAACGATAATTCTAAGAATGCAATGCTTGCTTCAATCCATAAATGGATCGATTTAAGTTGCAAACCTTGTTTGCATGTTTTGGTACGACAAAACTGTCAGAATGTTGTAAACATCCTCCAAAAGGTTTCCATTTAAGGAAAGCGATTTTGACGTTCAGCTGTCATATTTCATAAATTAAACATGCAGCATCAGCAAGCATTATCCAAATGGATTTAATCATGGCAACGGATAAAAGGGTTCGTCGTAATCGACACAATGTTGATAACGATACCTTTTCGCCACAAGCCTAGCTTTGTACGTTGGTATGTTGCCATCCATGTATGTCTTCCTTGAAGACTTATACAGTACCAATAGGCACAGTACCTTCCGGTACATCAATTAGTGTCCAAACTTAGTTGGTATACATGGAATCCATTTCGGACATCATGGAAATTTGCCATAATAGGGAGTCGATACCTTGTATCACTTCCTCATACGTAGTCGGTTTGTCTTCCTCAATAAAATTGACATCTTCATGAGGTGAGATCAGAAACTCATACCTCTCAGGTTGTTTTCTGACTCTCTCCGACTTACGCGGTTCTTATGTATTCAAAGATTATTGGTAGAGTTTCATCCTTGATGAACTGTTTGTGTTCCATTAAGGATTCGGTGCCTAGAATAGTATTACTCCGATTTTCATCGAGTTTTACTTTCCTCCCACTTACCACTGCATATAGGTATTCCTCTTAGGAAAACCGCATGGAGATCAACAATTAAATTATTCTCTTGTGAGTAGTATATACTTTGGTTACCCTAGGATAACCTACAAATTAGGCACTTATCCGATTTGGGTTTTAGTTTGGTATCATCCAAACATATGTCCAGCACTCCCAAATCTTCAGGAATTAGAAAACCCGGTTTCTTTCCTGTTCATATCTAATATGAAGTCTGTCAACAGATTTTCATGGAACCTTATTCAAAATAAGTATTGCACTGTTTAATGCATATCCCTTGAAGGAAAATGGTAGCTCAGAGCGACTCACAATTAACCTTACTATGTCCAACAAGGTTCGGTTTCTCAATTCGGACACACCGTCAAATTTAGGTGTTCCTAGAAGAGTCCACATTGACAGAATACTATACTCTTTCAAGTAATTAAGAAACTTATTGCTTAAGTATTTTCCACCATGGTCTAACCGTGATGGTTTAATACTTTAGCCGATCTGTCTGTCTGCTTCGTGTCGAAACTCTTTGATTTTATCAAAAGTTTCCGGTTCGTGTTTCACAAGAAACACATAACCATAACGCGATGCCACATCCGTAAAGGTTACGAAGCGTTCATATCCACCTCTAGCCTAGCTAGATATGGGCCTACTTACGTCACTATGAACGAGGGCTAACAGATCGGTGGCATTTGCACTTTTACCAAGTAAAAGGTGTTTTAGGCACTTTGCCTAATAAACTAGATTCGTAGACATTATTTGAATAGAATCAAATCTGTCCTAGTATCCACTCTTCGAAAGTGTGGATATACGAGTCTTGTTTAATGTGTCCCAGACAACAATGCCACAAATAAGTCTCATCTGATTAATTCAGTTTGAGCTTTTTGTCTATCATGTTATACGTTTGAGATTCTTTTATATTCAAAATATAAATATTGTTATTCACATCTAATGTGTTTATCTCAATATCATCTTTATAAAATGAAACACTTTAGTGTTCTAGAATATAAAGGTATATCCGCAACAGATTAAACTCTGATATAGAGATAATGTTTCTAGTCAAACTAGGTACATTATAACAGTTTCCTAATTTAGGTACATACCGAAAGGGTTGATCTAAACTGAAGCCAGTCTCCTGCTAATCAGCAGATTTTGCACATCAGTACATATCTATGTACTACATCTAGTATCAAAATCCAATTATGAAACTAATAGTGAACATATTTATGACAAACATACTTGAAGCCGGAGCCTTGCCCCGCCTTCACTTCCTTCATGTCTGCCTTGTCCATACGGCAGTCACGCATCCAGTGACCCCGTTTGCCACAGTTTAGGCAGACATATTGGGATATGTCATTTGTCTTCCCAGAAGACTGTGATGATTTTGACTTTGCCCCTTTTAGAAGCTCTAGCTCTCCTTCCTTGAGCATAGCCAACAACTCTCCAAGAGTTTTCTCTTGGTTCATAATGAACCTGCCACAGCTTTCGGGTAGAGACTATAAGATCAAATCTTTGGTAGTCTCGGCCACGTAGGTAATGCCCAGCTAACCTAGCTGATCGATGTCAGCAATCATCTGTGACACCTAGTGCTCGACAGATGTACCCTCTGACATACGTGAGCGAAAGAGCTTCTTTTGCAATTTATACTTCTAAGATCTAAGAATAGATCTATGAAGATCTTTAATTTTATCATCATGGTACAATGATCTAATCCTTAATTCTGACGAAGGAATTAAAGAGTCATTGCGGTAAGCATAACGGATTGAGCACTAAAGTTATCATCACATGAATCTTCCAAAGATCATGTTCTACTATTTTCTCAACTCTGGGCTCAGGCCCTAGATGTCACTCTATCAATAACTTCTCAGTTTCCAGGACTATCCTGAGGTTTTATTCCCAATCTGAAAATTAAAGCCGCTTAAAGACATTTTCTCTCAGGATTATGTTTTAAACACTAATCTTTCAGTTATCTTGATTGCTATAGTCCAACTATCCAATCAACAATTTCAGGTACAATTAAATATAATGATTACTATAGTCTAACTATATAATCAACTAATTTGATTGGTTAAATTCAAATATATTGATTACTATAATCTAATTATATAATCAACTATTATTTGAAATAGTTTGATTACAGTCCAACTGTTTAATTTAAAACAACAATTAAATATTAGTCCAACTAATATATAATTAAATAATGACGAAAAATTGAAATGAGCGCGTATTGGCAAGTATCTAAACGAAATTGCAAATTTAATACTTGCCTCCCACTATTTTTCGGCGAGCCTCTAACCCTCTGTTGAGTACTCGGGAAACCTAGTTTCCTAGTGGGCTAGGATCCCGTTAAATAACACACAACCTTGACTTTGGCCAACAAGCTGTATGATATTTAACTAGGTAGATCTCTAAAATCAATTGGATCTCATCCAATTCCTAGATCCAGTAGGTGGACATCAAAGTCCGAAACATATATCTAATATATGCCAATATATCTGATATATTGACTAACCTTTTTCCTCTGAATCAATTAAGCCTTGTCTTTGGCACAACAAACTTAATGATTCCAGTTAAGCGGGACCCATTGACCTTGGAAAGCTTCGTAATCAATGTCGATGGACAAGAAGTGATCTTGACTTTGGCCAACAAATCACAACTTGGACAAGACATGCGATAGGGAACAAAGCCTTCATGATTCAAACACATCCGCGATGGACAAAGGTCTTGACTTTGGCCAACAAACCAGTGCCAATCTTGGATCTTGAGAATGAATCATTCAATGGAAGGAAAACGCTTAATATATGTTGAGGGTTTTTCGCGTAATTGGCAACCAATTAATTATCTTTGATTAGGTCTCATCATACACCCTTAAGCATGCATTCTAAAAGCATAATAAGGCGCGATAAATAAATTAATAATGATATGCAGATGGAAATTTAAACATTTTGTTCCTAAAACAAATCTCTCCCTTTCTTCTCTCCTCTCGCTAGCACAAATCTTACTTCTACAATTACATTACATAACACTTCTAATGAAACCTCATTTACATTGAGGGGAATATGTGATAAGAGAAATACAAAGAGTCAAGAGGTAATAGGCTGGACAACAGGTCCAATTTAATAAATTCTAAATTTATTACAATAATTTCCAAAATTGCCCTCACCCATCTAATATCCATCCGATATATATTATTCACACATCACATCCATGTATTCACACAAAGCATGTTATCAATCAATCTAATCCAATTAATTAATCTGAAATTAATGACCATCCAATGTTCAAACAACGATTTGATTTGCGCGAGTCCAACTCGTTTAAGAATAAATACTCAAAGTACGAATTCTTGAATTATATCAAACTACAATATTAAATCCAATTTAATTTGCATTTAATACTAATTCTTTATTTAATTCCAAATTAAATAATTACACTTTATTAATGAGCCTTTGCGACTTAGATTCTAAATCCAATCTTTACGGGTCTCAAAGCCCAATTAACATCCAATGTCAATTTAATTAAAGTCCAATGGGGTTTCAATTAATTTATAAGGCATGGACTTTGGCAACCAAAGCCCAATAAGGAATCACCCTTTGCCAAAAAATCAATTTAGGCCCATTAGGCCCAATTAAAATTTTAAAGGCCCATTTTATTATATTTGGACTTTATGGAAATGGTTTTAGGCCCAATTGGATCCAACCAATTAACCTAAACCAACTTGGCCCCAACCAAGCCCATTAAGCCCAAATACAACATTTTAAGCCCAATTCCAATTTAGCCCTACTAATTAATTCCAATATTCCAAATAGCATAATTCAATTAACTAAAGTGCATTAGCCATATTAAATAGTCAAATTAACATTTCCAAAATATCAATTTACATAATTAATCATGCTAATCATCATCAACACATGTCCAACATTATTGAATCAAAAAATCATCTCATTTCATGCTATATTGCTCACGGAATTTTAGGGTTTTATAAATCCGATTTCGATTTTAATCCAATTAAATCCTAAATCAATTTATCCCATGTCTTTGGCTTTAAATGAAACAATTGAAAAATATCATGATATTTCCAAATACCACATTTTCGGCCAAGGCTATAGTTTTTGGTATATAATTTTTGTTTTCATTTAGGGTTTGATAACTTAAAACACTTATCCAAAAACTCCATTAAAGGAAGACAAAGAAGCTTGAGAGAAAGAAAAAGAAAACCAAGAAAAGCTTGGATTTTAGTAAATTTCTTCAACTTGATATTAGAGAGGAAAATGTTCCTTGAGTTCTAGGTTACATACTATGATGTTCTTATGTTTTTCTATTCTTTATTCTTTTTGTTTTTGGAGGATGGAAGTTTGAGGATAGGGTTGAGCATGTATAAAGATCATAGAATGTTATTAATGTGTTTATAAGCATTCTTTTGATGGTTTGAGAAACTTGTTGCCATTATAGAGTTATTGACCCACTATTAAATGACCTAGATTTGTTCTATAGTTATTTCATTATGGTGAGGCTTGATTGGTGTGGAAGAAACATGATTGAAGTGTTGGATTTTACTAATTTGGTCTAATTTGTCAAATTTGATGAAATTGAAAAATTAAGATTTAAGACCACTTCCAAATTTGGGGCTTTTCATTTATGTTGTGTATTTGGATGTGTATATGATGCATATAAAATTTTATGTTGATTGGATATCATCTTGATGTGTTTTGAACATTAAAAGTGCAAAATGCATAATTTGGCCTAAAAGGGGGCTCACAGCAATTTGGACAAAATTTGGGGTTCTTGTTGCAATTGGATTTTTGATGTGTATGACATTTTAAATTCATTTTAGAAATGATTTAGAATGATCCAAAAATATTTCGAACAATTTAGGACTAAAATGAACAAAATGTAAAGTTTTGGGGCAATTTAGTAATTACACAAAAATTTGATTTCTTGTGTAATATTTCATAATTTATAATTGGGTAATTAAATAAATAAGTTTATTTAATTGATCCGAGAAAAAATTTTGAAATCGGAAAATTTTGATTTTCCACTGTTCCGCTGCGTTACCGGATTTCCTCCTTAAAACCCATTCAGTCTAATATGGTGATAAACTATAAATGGAACTACATAATTAATAAGATGAAAATACCCTTTCATTACTTCCATATAAGTGTTATCAGATGTCAAAATCATTCGTAAAGTATTTGATACTTAATAGTTCTGTTGTTTTCTTATTGAAGAAAATTGTCCTATAACTTATAGTGGGATCGATATTTGATATCGAATCCGGAAATTAACATTAGACCATAGATCTTAGATTGTTCATAGCTTACTACTATCAAGTTTGGAACTTGATTGAGCTTTAGTTATGAAACGTTCATAAAATGTGGAAATTGTTTACACAGCAAAAGCACATTGAGCTTATTAAAGGTTTGACCTTTATAGTATGACAGTGAGAAAAATTATACTCAGCAATCTATTGTAGATTCTGAGGAAACTTGTCTCTAGTCGCACTGATTGAATAATTTAAGATTTATTGGTTAATGATGATATTAAATTGTATATTTTAGCTAATGAATACAAAGTGGCATTTCTGAATGGTTTCTTCAGATAAGAGATCCATTGTGATTTCTTAGTTTGAAGAGTTCGTTTTGGAATAGCCATGGAGTTTGTATTATGCTAAGAATACAATTTAGTATATTAGCTTGTAGAGCCTATTGTAGACTCGGATGAGCTTTCTGGAAATTTGTGTTTTCTAATTTTGATATTAGTCAGATTGTCTGATTTTATCAAAGCATAGAAAATACATATGGGATAGAAGGGTTATTGGGAGCGTAAAAATTTCTTTCTAGTATTCTACATCATAATGACATTATCATTATTAAGGTAATAATGAGATGTTAATGAAAATGTTTTACCTGATTTTATTTTCTCCATGAAAATAGTGGGAGTGGTCTCTATATATTTCGATATAAGGTTTTATATATGATATAAAACTAAGAGACTGGAGAGATGATCCTATTAGTCATGCATTAGATATGATCTAATAAAGGACACAGTAAGACTATCTGTGTGACCAATAGTATATCTGTTTGATAGTTAGTGTGTCTAATGTATATAATATTCATCTTTCGTAAATGAATCATCCTTTGTCGAAAGTGAAATTGATTAGAATGTTTAGTCAATTTTATGCATCATAGGATGATGGCATAATGAATACTATATTAAGTACGATTAGAGATATCAATTTAATCGTAATTGTTACGAGTTATTTTGATATCCTCTAGACCATAAGATGGGTCTTGAAACATGTTCTTTATCATCTTTGAGATATTAAGAACGAGTTTCTAATTAATGGAGAATAAATTTCGCAACCATTAGGGTCAGATTAGTTTTGAGTCTAGTTATGACGTTAGACAGACTACGTTATAAAGAGTCAGAAAAGATGCAGTGAGAGTGTCACGGATGATTCTACTGTATGAGTGGAATTAGTTGTAACTTATGATGTTGCATAGTGACCTCGTAGATTAGAAGTTTGTTATTAGTGTTGTGTTTGCGGTTGTCTACATAGTATTTTGGATTTGATCCGTAAATACTTAGATAACTTAGTACCTGAAGCACAATGTTGATATGGCATCTGAGTCATATTGATGTAAAACCTTTTATCAACTTGCAACTTAATCATCAAACAATTTAATGAAATAAAGTAAGTCAACAAAGACAACTCAAGTCATTAAAATAAATATCATAACTTTAAAATATTTATATGTTAATTAATTTAATCATTTAACAATTATTAATAATTAATTAATTAAATACAAATATATTAAATATATGTATTATATTTACATTAAATATCAAATACATATATATATATATATATATTTATGATATTAGTCAAATATCTCAATTTGACAATTAATTAACGTGTATTTGATAAAATCTATCATTAAATGCAAATACACAAAAATAAGAAATGACTTTCGGGTCCCTACATATGTCTTTGCGTTTAACCTTTAAACAACTTTATAAATAATCAATATTATTTATAAATGTTGCCCTAGTGCTCTACGAGTATATTTCATTAGTGAGACTCTCTAGATTCATGCATATCCGTCATGAAATCCAATTTCGTGTCCATAATTTATCCACCCGTAATTATGACGACCACAGATAAACTCGCTGAATCATACAGGTCGAAATCATGGCAAATGTATAATTCCTCCGTCACAAGTATCCAGATTTATCCCAGAGATATAGATGTAAACGTCAAATCTCTATAGGGACAATCCCGTCGACGTCTCTATTAGCAATATCTAAAAGAACACTTAAAACTTACTTCTAAAGTGTACTACGGGATCCCATGGTTTTATCTGATTGCCAATCATATGGACTACCTATGCTATGTACACAGAAATGACGGATCCTATCTCGATACACACAGGACACCCTGAGGATCTATCCACACCCAACGAACAAGCGGAGGTCTGATCTAAATAGAACGGTGACGTGACTACCATCTAAGTGTGGAAGATGTCTCATGCACCCACAGTGGTATCTCAAGTCGAAGAATCACAAGTGCTACTCAACCCGAGAATATTCTTATTGACGTTGATGTACCATCCATTAAGAATCTTCGGTGAGTCGTTCATTGTTTATCCGCAATAAACACCTACACGTCTATACGAGTATCCAAGACTTATGGTTAATTAAGAAACCATTGGAATCATATATTCCAGTATACGACATGTACTGGTCTCTACGGGTTTACTTTAATGACCAAGTAGTGTAAACCTTGATCAGAAACTGTCTGAGAATGACAACGTCATGATACAACTCAATGTCAGTTGCGACGCTTTTGTAACAGCATCATGACTAGTCATTCTAAGGTCATTACGTCTTTACCATATTAAAAGATATAATATATTACAGAAACTGCTTATATTATTCAAAATAATAACGTTTTATAGTAGTATTCTCAAAGAAATACTGTCGGGAATTGGCGCTCTGAGCACCAACCCCAACAAAATTTCTCATTTGCTCTAGTGCCAATATCGATTGAATCTAATACCCATAGACTCCATGTGTTTACCAAAAAACTTCGGAGGTATGGCCTTCGTCAGTGGGTCTGCCACATTATCTTCACTCGGTACCTTACACACGAAAATTTCCCAACGTGACATAATCTCTCGAATGATGTGGTACTTTCTTTCGACATGCTTCGACTTCTGATGCGCCCTCGGTCATTTGCGTTGGCCGCCATGGCTCCAGTATATCAGTATAACGGAATCGCATTCTCGATACTTGGGACAACTCCCAATTCTGTGATAAAGTTCTTTATCCATACAGCCTTATTTGCAGCTTCAGAAGCTGCAATATATTCCGCCTCAGTGGTGGAATCTGCTATTGATCCCTGTTTGGAACTCTTCCAACAAACTGTACCTCCGTTAAGGGTAAATACGAATCCAGATGTAGACTTTCTATCATCGGGATCCGATTGGAAATCGGAATCCGTATACCTATTAACTTGCAGTTTGTTTCCTCCATAAATTATTAACTTATCCTTAGTACCTTTAAGATACTTTAGGATATGTTTAATGGCCATCCAATGGTCATTACCTGGATTGGACTGATATCGACTAGTTACGCTAACAGCGAAACTGATATCAGGCATTGTACATAACATGGCATAAATTATGCTACCCAAACACGAAGCATAAGGTTGGTTAGATATTCTAACCTTCTCATCTTTTGTTTGTGGACTCATATTCTTTGAAAGATGAATCCCATGTCTGAGTGGTATGTTTGCTGTCTTGCAGTTACCAAAATTATACCGTTCCAAGATCTTATCTATGTACGTTTATTGGGATAACCCAATCAGCCTCCTTTGTCTATCTCTATAGAGTTTTATCCCTAAAACATAGGAAGCTTCTCCCAGGTCCTTCATGGAGAAAATCTTACATAGGTACACTTTGACAATTTGTAACATACCTAAATCATTCCCAATTATTAGGATGTCATCAACATATAGGACTAAAACTACGACCATGATACACACATGATTCTTCTAAATTCTTGAGAAAACCAAACGATCTAATAATCTCGTCGAATCGAAGATTCCAACTTCGTGAAGCTTGTTTAAGTCCATAAATGGACTTCTTAAGCTTACATACCATACCCGAGTTTTCGCTGGACGCAAAACCTTCCCGCTGTTCCATATAGATTTCTTCATCAAGAAATCCATTTAGAAAAGTCGTTTTGACATCCATTTGCCAAATCTCATAGTCATGATACACAGTTATAGAAAGCAAAATCTGAATAGACTTAAGCATTGCAATTGGTGAAAAAATTTCATCGTAGTCGACACCAGGTCGCTGCGTGTAACCTTTTGCTACCAGTCGAGCCTTGTAAGTTTCAACCTTACCGTCAGGCCCTCGTTTCCTCTTGTAAACCCATTTACAACTGATAGGAACAATTCTTCGGGAAGCGGAACCAAGTCCCAAACTTGATTCTCATGCATTGAGTCTATCGCGGATTTCATGGCACTTTTCCATTTCACGGAGTCGATGTCCAACATCGATTCTCTATAGGAAAAAGGGTCTGTCTCTTCAACTAAGAGAACATCTAGACTATTTTCTTGTATCAAATACAAGCGTTCATGAGGTCTAGATACACTTTTTGACCTATATAGTGTGTGTGTTGAAGGTCCTTCATCTACTTGAACTTCAGGTTCCTCTGTTGGTTCGTTGTTTTCAGGTTGGACTTCATCAAGTTCAACTTGTCTATGATTACCACCTTCTGACAAAAATTCTACTTAGAAATATTGCGAAGCGAGCTACGAACACATTCGATGTCTCGGTATCATAGAACAAATACCCCTCGTATTTGAAGGATATCCGACAAACCTAAACTTTTACCCTCGAGGTGAAAGCTTATCTTGATGAGTCACCCTGACATAGGCAGGACAACCCCAAACCTTAATGTAACTAAGATTGGTCTCCTACCGAACCATATCTCATATAGAGTCGTAGGAATAACTTTGAAGGAATTTTATTAAAAAGATGTGTAGCTGTTAAAAGAGAGTAGCCCCATAAGAAATAGGGCAAATCTGTGAAACTCAACATCGATCAGACCATATCCAATAAAGTCCGATTTCTCCTCTCATACACTCCATTGTGCTGTGGAGTACCTGGAGGAGTATATTGAGCAAGAATCCCATTCTCCTTCATATAATCAATGAACTCACCACTCATATATTCTCCGCCTCGATCAGATCGAAGGCATTTAATATATTGACCAGTTTGTTTTTCTACTACATTTCAGAACTCTTTGAACTTTTCAAAGGTTTCTGATTTATGTCGCATCAAATAGACATAACTGTACCATGACAAATCATTGGTAAAGGAACAAAGTACGAATAATCATTGTGAGCAGTCTGACTTAATGGACCACATACATCAGAATGTACGAGTTCCAGTAAGTTAGTGGCACGGTGTCCAACACCTAAAAATGGCGCTTTGGTCATCTTACCCTGAATACACAATTAACAAGTTGGATAGGATTCAATAGTAAGATTTGGTATCAAACCATTCCTAACCAATTGGGTAAGGCGTTTAACGCCTATATGACCTAGCCGCATATGCCAAAGTTCAGTATTATTAACAACAGGTAAACTATGTTTATTAACTCCAATATTTAAAATATCTTTAGATGTTTGCAATGTATAATGACCATACTTATTTGGACAATAAATGATCTGAATATTACTTTTATCATATAAATATAAAGAACAGTTCTTAATATTGATACGATAACCTTCTGTATCAAATACAAAAAGAGATATAATATTAGCTACACATCCAGGTACAAAATAACAGTCATTTAACAAAAGTATCCCATTCGGCAAAGGATAATATTAGCTACACATCCAGGTACAAAATAACAGTCATTTAACAAAAGTATCACATTCGGCAAAGGATAATATTAGCTACACATCCAGGTACAAAATAACAGTCATTTAACAAAAGTATCCCATTCGGCAAAGGGATCTCGGATACTCCCACTGCAACTGCATCCAGTGAGTCTCTGATGAGTGGTAAATCTATCACTATTTCCCACTCATTTAATCTAATATTTTGTATAGTTTCTTGATTTTTGTGAATATTTTGATGTGTTTTGTGTTATTTTATAGATAAATAAAGTTTCAGGACATTCTGGAGGTGATTTGGGCCAAAACAGTGAAAATTGGACGAAAAAAGCAATTCGGTAAATTCCCGCGTCGCGACGCCTAAAATGCGCCGAAAAGTGCTAACGTGCGCCGTGCCACGTGTCACCATCACAGCCGATCTGCTAACTTGCGCCGTGCCATGTGTCAGCATCCTACGGTGCCGACAGTCACGTATGCCACGTGTCACTCCACGTCATTGCCACGTCATCAGCCACATCACACGGTTGACCAAGTCAAACTGCCACCTCACTACCACGTCATCATCAACCAATCAGGAAGTGCCATGTGTCGCAATCCTACGGTGCCGACAGTCTATTTCCCACGTGTCGCCACATCATCGCCACGTCCACCGCCACGTCAGCATCAATCATTGAGTATCTAATCCTTATCTGACACGTGGCGGATATGAATCTCATCGACCAATCAGAAGCTGCCACGTGTCACAATAATTGAAGCCCAACCACCTCGCCACGTGTCATCTTATCAGCTTATCCAGAATCTGCAAACCGACGAACCAGAGCGTGCCACGTCGAAAGAAGCTGGCGTAGCGACGCCAAAGGCCCTGGCGTCGCGACGCTGGAAGCCTATCGAGGCCTATAAATTGAGCTCGAGATTTCAGTTTTTGTTGTACCACTCTCTCTCATCTCTTTGATGTAAAGAGAGAGTTTCTCTCTCTACTTTCTTTTTAATTTTTAGTTTTTTTAGTTTTATAATTAATTTTAATTACGTTTTGTAATAATAGTAATTTACTTGTTTTTTTTTACTTTTTACAGTTTTTACTATTTACCATGAGGAGGTAACTTCCCCAGCTAGGGTGAAAGGTAATTCTTTTACTATTGCTATTTAGATTAATCTCCCTTAAAATAATATATTCACTATTTAAAATTTGACTTAAAAAGGATACCGCTATATTGGTCGGTTGGTAATTTAATTTTAATCTGGTTTAAACCTGACTAATCAAGGATACCGCCAGATTGGTCGGTTGGTAATTTAATTTTGGTTCTGCCTTTATGGCTGGTTTATGGACAAATATTACCGCCTGAATAGCTGGTTGGACTTAATTTGACTTAATCAGGATACCGCCTATATGGCTGGTTGGTAATGTTATCACAAGTTTATATATTATATTATGGGAGATATCTAAATTAATAGTAGTAAAAGTAATTCCTTTTACCTTAGCATTTTATTTTATTGTAATTTACTTTTCAGTATTTACTTTACCGCATTTTTACTTTATGTCTTTTATTTTCAAGTTTTTTACTAGCCCTAGTTATGTGTTGTAACTAAATTAGTTATCTGGGGTTGTGATGACTTTTAATATCACTGTTTTATAAGGGGTTAGATTATAGCTTGGGTAATATAAAGATTTATTTATTGAGTCTTAATCTTAATGCTTTTTCATTAACTGGCCTTTAATAAAATTGATCTGGTAAATCTAAAATGAACTAGACATAGGGATTTTAGGTTTTAGCCTTAGATTCAATAGCCCACGATCTTTCTTGAGGATAAATAACCCTTTAATAGATTTCCTTACAGGATAGGAATATACCGGTCGGGCGGGGGTAGCCATAATTGGAACTTAAACTTAATGAATCCAGATAATTTGGTTGACATAGACATATGGTTCAATTGGGTTAAACTGGGTATTTGTGTCTGACCATCGACAGAGGCTTACACATAATTTAGTGTTCCAGGTTAATAAATCAATATGTTACCCAACTTTAAGATAACCACTTCATCTTTAAAATGATATTGGAAGAAATCACAACCCTAGATAGTTTTTAAAATTGAATTTTCTTAAAACCTATTTTCGACAATTTTATTTACTTGTTTTTTTAAATTTAAAATCGTCACCATTTCAAATCAATCAAACAACCTGTTAGATACAAGTAATCATTTGACCTCATAAAATTAATAGTTTAGATATTAAGTCCTCGTGGGATCGATATTTTATACTACTTGAACGATAGTGCGCTTGCGTTATACTTGTGTGTTTACGCCGGTCAAGTTTTTGGCGTCGTTGCCGGGGACTTATTTATCTTTCACTATTAATTTTTGGGTTAGATACGTTACTTGTATCTAATTTCTTTTTACTTATTGTTTTTGTTTTCTTGTGTTTCAGGTTTTCAGAAACTTCATGAGACGAACAGAAGTTTTGAACTACGACCGCTTGACCTAGAAATTGAAAGAACCATCAGACAGTTGAGAAGGGAAAGGCGAGAAGGCCAAGAAGATTTAGTCAACATGGAACCTGAACCTTTGAACGTTGCACCACCAATTCCCATTCGAGATAGAACCATTCCGGTGGTTGACAGACTCATTTCCTGTATTGTACTTCCTCCCTTACCAGCAAATTCGTGTGACATCAAAACATGCATTCAGATGATTCAGCAGTCAGTTCAATTCGGGGGGAATGCAACTGAAGATCCTAATGCCCACATCAGTAACTTCCTGGAATTTTGTGGCACTTTTAACTACAACAGAGCATCGGAAGAAGCAATGAGACTGCGAGTTTTTCCATATTCCCTGAAGGACAGAGCTAAAGCTTGGCTACATTCACTACCAGCAAGTTCTATCACAACTTGGAACACTTTAGCCACCAAATTTCTTGCAAAGTACTTTCCACCAGCCAGAACCGGAAAACTGAGGAATGACATCACATCCTTTATGAACATAAGATTCAGACATATTAAATCCCTCTACGAAGCTTGGGAAAGGTACAAAGATTTGCTCCGGAAATGTCCTCACAATGACATTCCAAAATGGCTTCAAGTCCAAACATTCTATAATGGGCTTTCTGGAATAATGAGAACCACAATCGATGCTGCTGCTGGAGGAGATTTAATGGCAAGGAGAAGATCAAGCCTGTGGAACTAATCGAAGAATGGCCAACAACAATTCCTTTGTGGCCAACAGAAAGGAGCATGATCCAAAGAATTGCAGGAATTTATGAAAGTGGAGCCAATACAGCAGTCACGCCAAGCTAGATCAGATATGTAAATTTATGGAGACTCTTTACCACTGGATCCACAGTTCACCATATGGAGGACACCAGAGTCGAACCACTTGAAGAAACGGTGAATTATGTCAGCAATTTCAACAGACAATGGAACATCCATATTCCAACACCTACACCAGGGTGGAGGAATCATCCCAATTTTCATGGAGCAACAATTCAGGCCAACAGCAGAACTATCCACCACTTGAATTCCAGCAACAGAACAAAAGCCAGGAGTAGGCAAATGAACCAGGAATAAAAGAAGTGTTGACCCCACTTGAAAAAGTTAGAAGCAAAACACGACTCTCAAGCAGCAAGATATGATGCTATGTTTCAATCCCAACAGCATTAATTCAAAGTCAATCTGCTTCTATTAAAGCACTGAGAATCAAATGGGACAACTGGCAAATGCTCAGAGTTACAGACAGCCAGGTCCATTCCTAGCAACACAGGGCCAAATCCAAGAACATGGGGAATGAGCAATGTCATGCCATCATGTTAAAAAGCGGTACTGAAATCAACAAGATGTTGGAGCCAAACAGCTGCGAGAAGTTCCAAAGAAACAAGCAACAATGGAGGAAAAAGAAGCAAAGGAAAAAGAACAGATCATTCCACCTCTACCTTTTCCTCAACGTCTTCAGAAGAACAAATTGGACAAGAAGTTTTCTCGGCTCCTGAGATCTTCAAAGCTGCATATCAACATTCCATTTGCAGAAGCGTTAGAACAAATGGCCACCTATGCCAAATTCATGAAGATATTCTTTCATCACGAAAACGGAGATTGGAGTTACGAGACAGTAGCATTAACAGAAGAATGCAGTTCATCATTCAGAGGAAACTACTTCCCCCGAAGTTGAAAGATCCTGGCAGTTTCATTGTTCCTTGCGTCTAAGGAGAACATAACTTTGGTAAGGCTTGTTGATTTGGTGCGAAGTGTTTAACTTTGATGCCTTTTATCTATTTTCAACACAGGAATTACAGATTGGAGAAACAATGCTGTTGGTTTCTATAATATGTCCCAAGGAAAGATTAAGCATACATGAAATACAACAAAGAATATATATAAACATGAAGTATGGCGGAATCATACTTACAATGCTTTGTGATGAAGAAAAATCAAACCAAATGGAAGCTCCAAGGTTGGGATGATTCGGCCAAGAAGACAAGAAGTAAGAAAGCTCCAAGCTTTGTGTATTCCTTGCTCTATGATGGTTTCCCTATCACCTCTTTTGATCCCTTGAAGGTGCTAGCTAGCCTTGCATGTGAGAAGATGTTCCAAACAACAACCCTTTCTTCAAGCTTTTGGCAACCAAAATTGAAGAAGATGAAGACCAAAACTGCATGCAGTTTTCGGCATGAAAGAGAGAGAGGAGAGAATTTTCTTTTGTTCTAATTGATTTTTGATACCAAAAATCAATTTATATTTATGCCATAATATTTATTAAATAATAATAAATCTATGACACAAGCCATGCAAAGGCTTAGAGTGTCAAACACTCAAATTCCATGCATAACATTGAGTGTATTATACACTATCACCATGCAATGCATTATCAATAAAATAATACATATAATGACATGTGTCATGTGGGCCCCACACGTTTCCAAATGAAAGTGGGCCCACGTCCACTCACGCGTTCGGGTTCGATATTTCCGAAATACCGAACTTGCGTCGCGACGTTAATTAAATCGAATTTAAATAAATAATCGCTCCTAGCGAAATTATTATTTACGTCGCTAACGAATTAATTCTAAATTAACTCGTATGCCCGAATTAAAATCTAATTTTAATTTCGCGTCGAAATCGAATTTCATTATTATATCGAATATAATAATTTTATCGATTAATTCCAATTAATCGTTCTCTCTCTAAATAAGGCACTTTATCCGAGATAAAGTTTCTCCGCAATTAATCCAAGATTAATTAAGTTCGAATCAAATATCATAGGTGAATCTTCAGGAAGCGACCCAAGAGATCTCCGGATATGTTGGCAGTAAATACGGTCGTCGGATAATCCGAACACACGTACCTCGTACTACGTTCTTACCGATTCACAAGACAAGGTTGGCTTCTAGCAAAGCGCCATGCCTACCCAATTCTCCAGAAATATTCTTATAGGAATATAAGATCTATATCAAGCGTAGTATACCGTAGTATTGCGTACATCGATCCAGTATCGGATGATCACATGCTAGGCCTGGGGCTGGAGATGTGTCTGCCCCGTACGAAACATATATCGGACATCAAGCAACTAGTCTCTTTAAATCGGACAATCCTGACCTGGTCATATTGTCCCGACGGTTGCAACCTTTTATAGAGTACTAGTTCTGTGTCCTGCGTGATCATCACCTCCATATGTCTGAAGCGATACTTCCATCTTGACATCACATCCAGTACACTACGATTCTCGATAAACCCAGAAGAGGTGTACACAGAACCGGTTAAGGTCCCCAACCACCAAAACCAAAGTTTACCGATTGTCGCAAGTACTAGCGATGTAAGTCTCAGGTTAAGACCATATACACCTACCCTGATGCGGCCTCCCATAGACACGCAGACATACTACCAATGGGATTCCGCGGGGTCTATCCAGAGCGAAGCTGTTTTCCGTACCATCGGTAAAACACAACCTCCTATCGCACTTGCATAAGTATCCAATACTTAAATATATGAGAACTATGCCGTTGTGCCCTCACAACGTGCACAAGCGCAATACTAGTCTATTCCGCATTATCGATGTCCAGTCTCGATAATACTACGACTAGGGATATTTAATGATTAAACCTTTATGGATTGATACTGTCTCATATCATCTCAATCCAGTACTAATCATATGGACTTTCGCCATTTATATATCAAAGTAAATAATATTACAAAACGGCAAAAGGCAATTTCATTATCACATAGTTAATTTTGTACAATAATACAATATCATTTACAAACAGTGACGCTATGGGACATAATGTCTAACAATCTCCCACTTGGCCTATAGCCAGTCACTCAAGCATCTAATACCCGAACTATGTATGTGTCGTTCAAAAACTTGCTGAAGAACAGCTTCGTCAGCGGATCTGCAATGTTGTCATCTGATGTGACCTTCTCGATTTTACATCGCCACGATGTATAATCTCCCGAATCAGATGGTAACGTCGAAGAACATGCTTGGACCGTTGATGAGACCTTGGTTCCTTAGCCTGTGCTATAGCCCCGTTATTGTCACAATACAATGGAACGGGCTCAGCTGCTAACGGAACTACTCCTAATCCGATTAGGAACTTTCGGATCCAAACTGCCTCCTTTGCTGCTTCAGATGCAGCGATGTACTCCGCTTCTGTTGTTGAATCGGCAACAGTATCTTGCTTGGAAGATTTCCAGCTCACTGCTCCGTTATTCAAACAAAAAATGTACCCGGATTGCGACTTGTAGTCATCCTTGTCGGTTTGGAAACTTGCATCGGTATACCCAGATACCGCAAGTTCTCCACCTCCATAAATTAAGAAAGCATCCTTAGTTCGTTTAAGATACTTAAGGATATTCTTAACTGCTATCCAGTGACCTTCACCTGGATCGGCCTGATAGCGACTGCACATGCTCAAAGCATATGAGACATCAGGTCGTGTACATATCATGGCATACATGATCGATCCGACTGCCGAGGCGAACGGTATCCGACTCATGTGTCTCTCTCTTCCTGAGTCTTAGGACACATGTCCTTAGACAGAGAGGTACCACGTACCATTGGAACCAATCCCCTCTTGGATTGTTCCATGTTGAATCGCTTCAACACTTTATCAATGTATGTACTCTGGGAGAGTCCAAGCAGCTTTCTAGATCTATCCCTGTAGATCTTTATTCCAAGAATAAAGGCTGCTTCTCCCAGATCTTTCATGGAGAATTTTAATGAAAGCCAAGCTTTCACCGACGTTAGCATGGGAATGTCATTGCCTATAAGCAATACGTCGTCGACATAAAGGACAATAAAAGTAAGTGCTCTCCCACTAACCTTCTTGTATACACAAGGGTCATCTGCGTTTTGCACGAAATCATATTCTTTTATGATCTCATCAAAACGCTGATTCCATGACCGTGATGCTTGCTTCTTCAATCCATAAATGGATCGATTTAACTTACAAACCTTGTTTGCAAGTCTAGGTACGATAAAACCGTCAGGCTGTTGCATATAAACATCCTCCAAAAGGTTTCCGTTAAGGAAAGCGGTTTTAACGTCCATCTGCCATATCTCGTAATCGAAATATGCAGCTATTGCAAGCATTATCCGAATGGATTTAATCATGGCAACGGGTGAGAAGGTTTCGTCATAATCAATACCATATTGTTGACGATACCCCTTCGCTACAAGCCTAGCTTTGTACGTTTGTACGTTGCCATCCATGTCGGTCTTCTTCTTGAAGATCCATCTGCATCCAATAGGCTTTACGCCTTCTGGTGCATCAACCAGTGTCCAAACTTGGTTGGCGTACATGGAATCCATCTCGGACTTCATGGCTTCTTGCCATAAAGCGGAATCGATATTTTGTATCGCTTCCTCATACGTAGCCGGCTCATTATCCTCAATAAGATTAATATCTACATGAGGTGAGATCAGGAACCCATACCTCTCAGGTACTGTTCTGACTCTCTCCGACCTACGCGGTCCTTGTGTATGTGAAGTTTGTGGTACAGACTCATCCGGACGGTCTGTTCTTGTTCCGTCGTTGATTCATTGCCAGGAACAGTATCACTACGATCTTCATCGAGTTCTACTTTCTCCCTCCACTTACCACTGCATTTATAAAATCCTTCTCAAGGAAAAATGCTTGTAGAGCAACAAATACTTTGTTCTCTTGTGGGTGATAGAAGTAATATCCTTTGGTTTCCCTAGGATATCCACGAAAAGGCATTTATCAGATTTGGGTTCAAGTTTGGTACCTTCCAAACGTTTAACATATGCCCAGCATCCCCAAATCTTCAGGAAAGAGAAACCTGGTTTCCTTCCTGTCCATATTTCATATGGAGTCTGTTCAACAGACTTCGACGGTACCTTATTCAAAATAAGTATAGCACTGTTTAATGCGTATCCCCAGAAGGATATTGGTAGCTCAGTGCGACTCATCATTGACCTCACCATGTCCAACAAGGTGCGGTTTCTCCGTTCGGACACACACTTTAATTGCGGTGTTCCAGGAGGAGTCCACTGTGAAAGAATACCATATTCTTTCAAGTAATCTTGAAACTCATAACTTAAGTATTCGCCACCACGGTCTGACCGTAATGTCTTAATACTCTTCCCTGTTTGTTTCTCCACTTCGTGTCGAAACTCTTTGAATTTCTCAAAAGTTTCCGACTTGTGTCTCATAAGATACACATAACCGTAACGAGATGCATCATCTGTAAAGGTTACGAAGTAGTGAAATCCACCTCTAGCCTGGCTAGACATGGGCCCGCATACGTCAGTATGAACGAGAGCCATAGTTCTGTGGCACGTTCACCTTTACCGCTAAAAGGTGATTTAGGCATTTTGCCTAAAAGACAAGATTCGCAGACGTCATATGAATTGGGATCAAATTCGTCCAAGTACCCACTCTTCGAAAGTGTGGATATGCGAGTCTTGTTGATGTGTCCTAGACGACAATGCCACATATAAGCTTCATCTTTTAGATTACTCTTTTGAGCCTTTTGTTTGTCATTTTAGGAGATTCATTTATATTCAAAATATAAAGACCGTTATTTGCAACAGCTGTGCAAATTTCTGCATCATTTTTATATAAATAACACCCAGTGTTCCTGAATACAAAAGTGTAACCCTGCTGGGTTAACAAGGATACAGATATAATATTCCTAGTTAAACTAGGTACAAAATAACAGTTCAAAAGTTTAAGTTCATGCCCTGAGGGCAGTTACTAAACAAAAGTCCCTACGGCCAAAACAGCAACTGGTGTTCCGTTTCCAACCCGATCCATCTCATCTCCCCTGATGCCAGCACCCTGCTATCATGCAGATCCTGCACATCAGTACAAATATGAGCACCACAACCAGAATCAAAAATCCAATTTTTAAAACTAGAAGTATTCATATTTATCTCAATAACAAACATACCAGAGGCGATAGCCTTGCCAGCCTTGATATCCTCCCTCTGCACAATGCTCATTCGGCAGTCACGTTTCCAGTGACCCCTCTTGCCGCAGTTGAGGCAGATGTCGCGAGATTTGTCCTTTGGCTTCCTAGAAGCCACTGTCAACTTGCCTTTGCCCTTTTTCTTGAACTTCTTCTTCCTCGCACCTCCAATTGCCTTGGGGCCACCCTTTGGCGCATGAGAGGTCGATGCAAAATGCGCCTCGCGCTTGCTCCCCTTTAGGAGTTCCCTTTCGGACTCCTTCAAGACAGATAACAGCTCTCCAAGAGTGTCATCTGTATCCATCAACTTGTAGTTGATTATGATTTGTTTCCAAGTATCAGGAAGTGACTGCAAGATCATATCTATAGTCAGCTCAGCCTCCAAGACTATTCCCATATTGGCCAACTCATCAATATCGGCGATCATTTGAGTCCCGTGGGCTTCAACTGATGCGCCGTCTGTCATCCGGGAGCGGAAGAGTTTCCTTACTAGCTCGTACCTCTTCATCCGCTTATTGGTGCGGTGAAGATCACGCAATCTTGCCATCATGTTATAGGGATCCAAGTCCCTATTCTGGCGTCTGAAATGCTGGGTCATTGCAGCTAGCATAACTGACTGAGCTTGGTCACAATCGTCACTATGAGTTTTCCATAACTCTAGCTCCAGTGGCTCAGTGGGTTTAGGCGGGAGAGGTCTCTGAATAGTATACAGTATCCTCTCAGCCCCAAGCACTATCTTGAGGTTCATTTCCCAGTCGGCAAAGTTTGTCCCTTTGAAGACATTATCGCCCATGATTATGTCGCGGATATTACCTTTGCCAATCATCTTGACAACTATAGTCCAACTATAAAGTCAACGATGTTATGGGTACAGTCAAACTGTTACAAATAAAAATAACAATATATTAGTCCAACTAATTATTAAAATATTGACGAAATAATTTTGAAAGATGCGTAAGGCTAAATATCTGAATGAAATTGCAAATTCAATAATAGCCTCCCACTATTTTCTTCAAGTTTCTAACCCTCTGTAGAGAACTCGGGAAATCGAATTTCCTAGTGGGCTAGGATCCCGTTAAATAACACACAACCTTGACTTTGGCCAATAAAAATTGTATGCTATTTAACTTAGGTAGATCTCCATGATCAATTGGATCTCATCCAATTCCTAGATCCGGTTAGGTGGACATCCAAGTCCGAAACATATGTATAATGTCAATGTATCTAATACATTTTCCTAACCTATCCTCCGAATCAACTAGGCCTTGGCTTTGGCCAAAAAAACCTAATGATTCCAGTTAAGCGGGACCCATTGACGAGGAAAGTTTCGTAATCAATGTCGTTGGACAAAAAGTGATCTTGACTTTGGCCAATAAAAATCACGATTTGGACAAGACACCGATATGCAACAAAACTCTCATGATTCAAGTACATCCTTGATTGACAAAGGTCTTGACTTTGGTCAAAAACAAACCAATGCCAACTTCGGATCTTGAACAAGAACCATTCAATGGAAGGATATTCGCTTAATATAAATTGAGGGATTTTCGCGTAATTGGCAACCAATTTATTTATCTTTGTTAGGTCTCATCATCATACACCCTTAAGCATGCTTCTAAAACATCATAAAGCGCGTAAAGTAAATTAATAGTGATATGCGGATGGATATATAAACAACTTGTTCCTAGAACAAATCACTCCCTTTCCTCTCCCCGCTAGCACTATTCTACTTCTACCCAATTACATAATACAATAAGAGAAACCTCATTTACATTGAGGGGAATTAGGTGAGAAGAGAATACAAAGAGATAAAGAGATAAGGCTGGACACGCAGGTCCAATTTATAAATTCCAAATTTACAATAATTTCTAAAATTACCCTTTCCCTTCTAATCCATCCGATATACACTATTCATTCATCACATACATATATATTCAAACAAGACATGCTTTTACAATACAACCAATCTAATCCAATTAATTAGTCTTTGTTTAAGTGATCATCCAATGTTCAAACAACGGTTTGATTTTGCGCGAGTCCAACTCGATTGAGAATAAGTACATAAGGTACGAATTCGCGAATTATATCGAACTACTATTAAATCTAATTCAATTCGTATTCAATACTAATTCAATTATTTAATTCCAAATTAAATGTTTACACTTTTAATGTGCTTTAAAGACTTAGATTCTAAATCTAATCTTATTGGGTCTCAAAGCCCAACTAACATCCAATGTTGAATTTAATTCAAGTCAAATGGCTTAGAATTGATTTATTAAGGCTTGGGCTTTGGTCAATGTGGGTCAAACCCAATTACCAAGCCCAAATAAGGAATCACCCTTAAATGCCATAAAACCAATTTTAAGCCCATAAGGCCCAATTAAATTTTAAAGCCCATTATATTATATTTGGACTTAATGGAGTGATTTAGGCCCAAATTGGATCCAATCCATTTGGCCCAAATCTACTTGGTCCAACCAAGCCCATTATGCCCAAATACAATATTAAAAGCCCAATTCACCAATTAAGCCCATTAATTAAATTTTAATATTCCAAACATTAAAGTCCAATTAATTAAAGTGTAATACCAAGATTAATACATTAAACCAAATATTTCAAAAATACCCATTTAATTTATTAATCATGTATTGTTCAAAATAAATGTCCAACATTAATTTTAACAAAAATCAACTCCTTTACATGTCCTATGTATTCGGCCAAGGTGAGTTTTTTGTGTCGATTTGTTTTTCAATCCGATTGAATTACTAATCTACGTCCCGTACACGTTCTAAGTCATCCAATGATCTTAAACACAAAAAATTCCAATCCACTCCAAGTAGCAACACATTCGGCCAAGGCATGAATTTGGGGAAAAATCATCCAATGCATTTTTCATAAAATTGATTCCATGTATCATCATTCTATATACATGTAAGCATTCTTATTAATCAAATTTCACAAGAACATGCTTCAATCAATTTCACCATATCATTCGGCCAAGGTCAAAATTTGGGGGAAAAATCATCCAATGCATTTTTCATAAAATTGATTCCATATAACATCATGTTATATACATGCAAGCATACTTATTCATCAAATTTCACAAGACATGCTTCAATCAAATTTTACACACCCATTCGGCCAAGGTTAAAATTTTGGGGAAAAATCATCCAATGCATTTTTCATAAAATTGATTCCATATAACATCATTCTATATACATGCAAGCATACTTATTCATCAAATTTCACAAGAACATGCTTCAACCAATTTTATCAAATTTTAACCTAAAGTATTTCATGCTTAACCATGGCTCCATGATACCATTGTTGGTTTCTAATATGTCCCAAGGAAAGATTAAGCATACATGAAATACAAAAGAATATATATAAAACATGAAGTATGGCGGAATCATACTTACAATGCTTTGTTGATGAAGAAAAATCAAACCAAATGGAAGCTCCAAGGTTGGATGATTCGGCCAAGGAAGACAAGAAGTAGGAAGCTCCAAGCTTTGTGTATTCCTTGCTCTATGATGGTTTCCCTATCACCTCTTTTGATTCCTTGATGGTGCTAGCCTTGCATGTGAGAAGATGTTCCAAACAACACCCTTTCTTCAAGCTTTTGGCAACCAAATTGAAGAAGATGAAGACCAAAACTGCATGCAGTTTTCGGTCATGAAGAGAGAGAGAAGAGAAATTTCTTTTGTTCTATTGATTTTTGATACCAAAAATCAATTTATATTTATGCCATAATATTTATTAAATAATAATAAATCTATGACACAAGCCATGCAAAGGCTTAGAGTGTCAAACACTCAAATTCCATGCATAACATTGAGTGTATTATACACTATCACCATGCAATGCATTATCAATAAAATAATACATATAATGACATGTGTCATGTGGGCCCCACACGTTTCCAAATGAAAGTGGGCCCACGTCCACTCACGCGTTCGGGTTCGATATTTCCGAAATACCGAACTTGCGTCGCGACGTTAATTAAATCGAATTTAAATAAATAATCGCTCCTAGCGAAATTATTATTTACGTCGCTAACGAATTAATTCTAAATTAACTCGTATGCCCGAATTAAAATCTAATTTTAATTTCGCGTCGAAATCGAATTTCAATTATTATATCGAATATAATAATTTTATCGATTAATTCCAAATTAATCGTTCTCTCTCTCTAAATAAGGCACTTTATCCGAGATAAAGTTTCTCCGCAATTAATCCAAGATTAATTAAGTTCGAATCAAATATCATAGGTGAATCTTCAGGAAGCGACCCAAGAGATCTCCGGATATGTTGGCAGTAAATACGGTCGTCGGATAATCCGAACACGCACGTACCTCGTACTACGTTCTTACCGATTCACAAGACAAGGTTGGCTTCTAGCAAAGCGCCATGCCTACCCAATTCTCCAGAAATATTCTTATAGGAATATAAGATCTATATCAAGCGTAGTATACCGTAGTATTGCGTACATCGATCCAGTATCGGATGATCACATGCTAGGCCTGGGGCTGGAGATGTGTCTGCCCCGTACGAAACATATATCGGACATCAAGCAACTAGTCTCTTTAAATCGGACAATCCTGACCTGGTCATATTGTCCCGACGGTTGCAACCTTTTATAGAGTACTAGTTCTGTGTCCTGCGTGATCATCACCTCCATATGTCTGAAGCGATACTTCCATCTTGACATCACACATCCAGTACACTACGATTCTCGATAAACCCAGAAGAGGTGTACACAGAACCGGTTAAGGTCCCCAACCACCAAAACCAAAGTTTACCGATTGTCGCAAGTACTAGCGATGTAAGTCTCAGGTTAAGACCATATACACCTACCCTGATGCGGCCTCCCATAGACACGCAGACATACTACCAATGGGATTCCGCGGGGTCTATCCAGAGCGAAGCTGTTTTCCGTACCATCGGTAAAACACAACCTCCTATCGCACTTGCATAAGTATCCAATACTTAAATATATGAGAACTATGCCGTTGTGCCCTCACAACGTGCACAAGCGCAATACTAGTCTATTCCGCATTATCGATGTCCAGTCTCGATAATACTACGGCTAGGGATATTTAATGATTAAACCTTTATGGATTGATACTGTCTCATATCATCTCAATCCAGTACTAATCATATGGACTTTCGCCATTTATATATCAAAGTAAATAATATTTACAAAATGGCAAAAGGCAATTTCATTATCACATAGTTAATTTTGTACAATAATACAATATCATTTACAAACAGTGACGCTATGGGACATAATGTCTAACAAATGCCAACTTCAGTCTCACTACACTTGCTAATAGAACGCTCGTATTTCCAAGAGGCGTAGTTGAGGATGTGCTGGTCAAAGGTGACAAATTTCATTTTCCCAGCAGATTTTATTGTCCTTGATATGGAGGAGACGCAGACTTGCCAATCATCATTGGGAGACCATTCTTGGCTACAGGTCGACCATATTGATGTACAAAAAGGAGAATTAACCATGAGGGTACAGGACCAAGAAGTAACATCAATGTTTTCAAGGCCATGAATTCCCAGATGATGAAAAGAAAGAGGAATGTTTCAAACTCGATGTGATACACAGTACCATTTAGAACTCCAATGCAATGCAAAGTTCTACTGACAACTTAAAACATGTCAATTGCCTTGTGGAGCCTAAAGATAAAGCGTCATTTGTACTGAAGGAGCCAATTCTTGCACTACAAGCAACAGAAGGAAAAAGTTCCACCAGCTCAACGAATTGGAGGAATTTCACAATCAGCCTTTTGAGGATGCCAAATTGTACAAAGAAAAGGGCAAGAAAATACATGATGAGAAGTTAGTGCGCATATAACTGGAACCAGGGCAGAAGGTACTGTTAAACAAATCAAGGGTGAAATTCTTCCCATGGAAGCCAAAATCACGGTGGTCAGGTCCATTTGTGATCACCAAATTTTTACCAAATAGAGCCGTTGAGATACATGATCCTGACGCTAACAAAACTTTCAAGGTTAAAAACAAGCGTGTCAAGCACTACTGGGGAGAATCATTTGAGCGACAAAAAGAAAGTGTTACACTTTCAGATCTAGCTTAACGTTCGAGAAGTCAAGTCTGGCTGACGAATTTAAACTTAGCGCTAGCAGGGAGGCAACCCATGCAATTTTGTATATATTGTGATTTGGTGTGTTTTATATTTTTGTGTGTTTAATTTTTTGAGTTTAGTCTTTTCAAGATGGAAGAAGCTCTCGCAAATCTTCACAAGCAATTTCCTTCTCTCCCTCAAAAATCTCTAATTAAAGTCTACAAAGCTCGCTTGGAACGGATGAGGTTACTGACAATCAAAGGTATTCCTACTGACATTTGTTGGTTAATTGAAGCACGGGTCCGATTGGCAGGTGAGTCTTCTGACTCTTTTATTTCACATCTGCCTGGCTTAGGAAAGAGCACATATGTTAAAAAGAGAAGAGCCAAAAGAATGTGTGTTTGTTATAAATGTGCTCGCATATTTTGTAATACTCGTTGTCGTTCTTTAGGAATGGTATCCGATAACCGCGAATATAAGATTAACTTCATTAGGGATGGCTTGAGTAAGGAGTCTTTGGATGACATATCTAAAACTCTTGAGACGCATCCCAGTGGATGTGTGTATCATGAAATTCTCATGTTATATGCACAATTCCAAAAGGAAAGACAACTGTTAAGTCTCGGGAATCTGACTCAAAAAGACCCTGTTTGCCAATTTATAAGAAAATTGGATGGGAAGCTTGTCCTTGACGCATAAACGTCAATCAAGCCGTTACTTTTCTTGTAAATATTATATCTCTTTGTCTTTTCTTAATAATTGTGATTTGTTTTGTTGTTTTCTTTTAATTTTCTCCGACATGATCCAGACCTTTTTGACTATCACGATATTAATTCGCTACTAATCGTCCTCTGGAAGATACTTGTGCTATTTTTACTCACCCTTTTCAGGTATTATAAATTCAGCCCGTCATTGCACTTTTGAAGGCATCCAGAGTTGAGAAAGAAATACATAAAAAAATGGAAGCCACTTCAAGAAGACGAGTTGAAAACATCTGTGTGTTTTACGGTAGTAGTGTTGGAACTAAACCACAATACGTAGAAGTAGCACAGGAATTGGGTCGAGTCTTAGCTGTAAGGATATGCACTTAATATATGGCGGAGGAAATCTTGGACTTATGGGGATCGTTTCAAAGGCTGTACAGGAATGAGGCAGTCACGTTTTGGGAATCATCCCAAAACCCTTGGCAGAGGCAAATCTTATTGAACCATCAAACGGAGAGGAACTGATTGTGCCAGGTATGTCTGAACGTTTGGTAGAAATGATTAACCGTGCTGATGCTTTTATCGCTTTGCTAGGTGGCTTGGGTACATTGGAGGAAATTTTTATAGTTCTATCTTGGGCGAACCTGAACATACACCAGAAACCGCTTGGACTGCTCAACGTTGATGGATTTTATGATTTTCTTTGTGTGTTTCTTGATGATGCTCGGAGAAATGGGTTCGTGTCAAAACCTTTGAAAGAACTCCTCTTTACTGCAAGAACTGCTCCGGATCTAATTGACCAACTCTTAGCCTATGAACCACAAGTTGACCCTATCCTTTCAAAGATAAATTGGTCCGAGGACGATCGTGGTAAGAGGCGTCAGTAATCTGGATCTTAACCTTTAATTTCCTGTAGATTTCAGCTAACCAGGTACGACCTTCTTAACTCTCCTTTTACTGTTTAAGACATTGGGGACAATGTCTCATTTAGGTTTGGGGGAGGGAATTAGTTGATCAATACCTTGTTTTTAGTTTGTGTGTTTTTTTATTTTTAGTCCAAAATTTTTCGAAAAATACAAAAAAATTGAAATTTTTCAAAAATTACAAAAAATATTTTGTGTTTTTGTGTTTTTATTTTAACTAAAAAGGTGAAATTGGTAAGAGATAGCTGAGTAAGAGTTTCCACCCCTGAGACGTATCTCAAGCCTATTTCGAAACAAGTTAATTTTTGTTTATTTCATTTTGAATTATTTAAATTGTGAATTCTCCTTAAAACAGACTAAAATGGATCTTCATATGCTCAGTTGACAGATATTATCAACATATATAGTAACATACGGACATGAGCTAAAATTGAAAAGTTTGTAATATTCAGTGCTCTAGTTTAATTGGAGGAAACATCTCAAAAAGCAATGGAGTAAAAAAAAAAAAAAACATCTGAGATCCGAGTTATTAAGTCTGTAAAGGTGTTTTAACACCTAGTGCCCTAAAGCCAACTGGTTTGGGAGTCACTGGCCCAAAGCTCGTTACATGGATCAAAGATGCTGCAAAAATATATATATCTGAAGTCTGAGTAATTAAGTCTGTAGGGGTGTCTTAACACCTGGTGCCCTAAAGCCAACTGGTTTGGGAGCCACCGACCCAACACTCGCGACATAGACGGAAAGTATTGTATATAAATAAAAAATAGAAAACAAAATCAAAGAAAAAAATCTGAAAAATCTGAAAAATTATTCCATTGCTGCAAAAAGGTGTGAATTCTGATAAAACTTTAGGACAAAAATATTACTCTCTTATCAATGCACTTATGACTGTTGTGGGCAAAAATGAGTTGTTTAATATTATGTTGGCTGTGTATATGGAGAATGGTAAAAATAATCGGGAATTTACTTATTCAGTAATTTAGAATGAAACAAAACAACTAGTAACTTGGAGTAGAAGTTTCACCTGATTAGTCACTAACTTCTTTATTCTCTTTTCGCTTGTCTTTTTGCTTTTGTGTGCATTAGTTTTATTACCTGTTTACTTTTGTAAAATGTTTGTGGGTATCATTGCTGTAAACCCTCACGAGACTACAACTCGTCCACTATGGATACCTAGGGGTTTAAAGGCTTGTTGCATACGCTAAATGCAACCGTGATCCCTACGAAAGTGGCTTAGTTAATTTATTTATGATATTTTACTCTATGTTTTGCTCGAGGACTAGCAAAATGTTAGGTTTAGGGGTGTGATGAGTGGTAAATCTATCACTATTTCCCACTCATTTAACCGAATATTTTGTAATAGTTTCTTGAGTTTTGTGAATATTTTGATGTGTTTTGTGTTATTTTATAGATAAATAAAGTTTCAGGACATTTTGGAGGTGATTTGGGCCAAAACAGTGAAAATTGGACGAAAACGGCAATTCGGTAAATTCCCGCGTCGTGACGCCAGGACCTTCAGCGTCGCGACGCCTAAAATGCGCCGAACAGTGCTAACGTGCACCGGGTCCACGTGTCAGAATCTAAGAAAAGTTTGACTTTGCTAATGTGCGTCGTGCCACGTGTCACCATCACAGTCGATCTGCTAACATGCGCCGTGCCACGTGTCAGCATCCTACGGTGCCGACAGTCATCATCGCCACGTGTGCCACGTGTCACTCCACGTCATTGCCACGTCATCAGCCACATCACACGGTTGACCAAGTCAAACTGCCACCTCACTGCCACGTCATCATCAAACCAATCAGGAAGTGCCACGTGTCGCAATCCTACGGTGCCGACTGTCTATTTCCCACGTGTCGCCACGTCATCGCCACGTCACCGCCACGTCAGCATCAATCATTGAGTATCTAATCCTTATCTGACATGTGGCGGATATGAATCTCATCGACCAATCAGAAGCCGCCACATGTCACAATAATTGAAGCCCAACCACCTCGCCACGTGTCATCTTATCAGCTTATCCAGAATCTGCAAATCGACGAACCAGAGCGTGCCACGTCGACAGAAGCTGGCGTAGCGACGCCAAAGGCCCTGGCGTCGCGACGCTGGAAGCCTACCGAGGCCTATAAATTGAGCTCGAGATTTCAGTTTTTGTTGTACCACTCTCTCTCATCTCTTTGATGTAAAGAGAGAGTTTCTCTCTCTACTTTCTTTTTAATTTTTAGTTTTTTTAGTTTTATAATTAATTTTAATTACGTTTTGTAATAATAGTAATTTACTTGTTTTTTACTTTTTACAGTTTTTACTATTTACCATGAGGAGGTAACTTCCTCAGCTAGGGTGAAAGGTAATTCTTTTACTATTGCTATTTAGATTAATCTCCCTTAAAAATAATATATTCACTATTTAAAATTTGACTTAAAAAGGATACCGCTATATTGGTCGGTTGGTAATTTAATTTTAATCTGGTTTAAACCTGACTAATCAAGGATACCGCCAGATTGGTCGGTTGGTAATTTAATTTTGGTTCCGCCTTTATGGCTGGTTTATGGACAAATATTACCGCCTGAATGGCTGGTTGGACTTAATTTGACTTAATCAGGATACCGCCTATATGGCTGGTTGGTAATGTTATCACAAGTTTATATATTATATTATGGGAGATATCTAAATTAGTAGTAAAAGTAATTCCTTTTACCTTAGCATTTTATTTTATTGTAATTTACTTTTCAGTATTTACTTTACCACATTTTTACTTTATGTATTTTATTTTCAAGTTTTTACTAGCCCTAGTTATGTGTTGTAACTAAATTAGTTATCTGGGGTTGTGATGACTTTTTCATTAACTGGCCTTTAATAAAATTGATCTGGTAAATCTAAAATGAACTAGACATAGGGATTTTAGGTTTTAGCCTTAGATTCAATAGCCCACGATCTTCCTTGAGGATAAATAACCCTTTAATAGATTTCCTTACAGGATAGGAATATACCTGTCGGGCGGGGGTAGCCATAATTGAAACTTAAACTTAATGAATCCAGATAATTTGGTTGACATAGACATATGGTTCAATTGGGTTAAACTGGGTATTTTGTCTGACCATCTACAGAGGCTTACACATAATTTAGTGTTCCAGGTTAATAAATCAATATGTTACCCAACTTTAAGATAACCACTTCATCTATAAAATGATATTGGAAGAAATCACAACCCTAGATAGTTTTTAAATTTGAATTTTCTTAAAACCTATTTTCGACAATTTTATTACTTGTTTTTTTAAATTTAGAATCGTCACCATTTCAAATCAATCAACCCTGTTAGATTCTAGTAATCATTTGACCTCATAAAATTAATAGTTTAGATATTAAGTCCTCCGTGGGATCGATATTTTTATACTACTTGAACGAAACGTGCGCTTGCGTTATACGTGTGTGTTTACGCCGGTCAGTCTCCACTCCCGAATCACAACTGTATCTCTCCAAGCTTCAGTTTCCTACTTTCTTTCAGCACTTACAACGAATTGCAAATGTGAATGGGACAAGCATAATCTAAAATCCAGGTGGATGTAACGGCTTCACAAGCCAAAGATATATCAATAATTGGAAAAATAAATGTACCTGATGTAGATGCTCTCCCTCATCAGCTAAGCAATGTAATCGGGACAGTTTCTTTTCCAGTGCCCGACCTTGCTGCAGTGATGGCACTTGTCATCAGAAGCCCTCTTGGGCTTAGCTATCTTTGCCTGTGGTTGAAGACCGAGACCCTTTTTCTTCTTCCCTTTCTATTTTCCCTTTGACCAAGTCTGGGAAGAAGTAGAAAGTGAAGTAGGTCTAGGAAGGCGAGTTGGTACTCCCTTCTTGAGGTCATCTTCCTCCATGTGCAACATCCTATGCAGCTCTTGGTAGGTATAAATAATCCAGTTCATGTTGAATTAGATCACGAACTGGCGATAAGAAGTTGGGAGTGAACCAAGAATGACACTTCTTCCGAGAATGTCATTCAGAATGAGATTATGTTGCCTCAATTGATCGATCAAATCGATCATCTGAAGAACATATGAGCTAACAGTTTACCCCTCATCCAATCGCGCATGGAACAGTTCCATTGCGACCTTATGAACAACAACTTGTTCTTGGTTCTCAAACGATTGTCTCAATCTTGTCATCATACTATACGCATCACATGCCATAGTATTGTTTCTTGAGTCCCGGTGAAAGCGAACTTAAGATGTATGATTTAACTTTTAAATCACAATCCTTCCAAGCTTGGAAGACTTCGAGTTCTTCCGGTGTAGCATCCTCTACCACAGTAAGGGGCAGTAGACCCTCAAGAACATATCCAACTTCTCATAATCGAGGACAATCCTCAAATCCAAATCACAATCGGTGAAGTTCTCAGCGCCCTTGAGTTTGTTCGCATCAAGCATAAGCGCAAACTGATTAGTGGATGGTGCCGCCATCGCAAATCTATCATATAGATCACGAAAAACGGTTAACAGAAATTAAACAGTTTCATATAATATCATAAACATAAATTAGATCATGGATTTTTTAATCTAAAAATGCCTCTCTCACTAAATCATGCAATACTGTAATCCCCAAACAGAATACAAAGATTTAATAATCAAATTAAATACAAATAGTGAAAGGTGGATCCCATGAATATATTTCAGCTCACAGCAGAGACACGGTCTCGCCTACGTATATTCATCAGGTGGACAACTCATTTGTCAATCACTCACTAGTGACTCCTGGGTTTCCGGTCCTGGTCGTTTCTCGTTGTGATTTCTAAGGCAGGCCCACAAGGAGATGTACCAAGGTTAAACTTGTCAATGATAAACTCAAGCTACTTGCGTCACCCTGACAGCTAGGGCACGTTACGGATTCCGCTTTCGCTTGAATTTATCTAGTATCTAATATACATCTGGCATAAATAAATCTCTATCGGCTACACCCTCACAGCAGAGGCATAGTCTCATATGTATTCACGGAGAAATATTCATAAACATTATTGACAAGAAGGACCATATAACATGCATCAAATACATAATTACATTTAAAACTTATTAATTATGAATTTTCCGTTAAGTGTCATACACCCTAAATCTAATCAAATTAGATTAAAACATGCATGTATAAAGTTAAGAAAACCTGATTAAACATTGAATTTAAAGGGCTAATCATATTATGGGGCCTAGAATCAGACTCGCTCTGATACCATTTTGAATGGGTTTTACAGCGGAAATCCGGTAACGCAGCAGAACAGTGGAAAATCAAAATTTTTCGATTTCAAAACTTTTTCACGGATCAATTAAATAAACTTATTTATTTAATTATCCAGTTATCAAATTATGAAATATTACACAAGAAATCAAATTTTTTTGCAATTACCAAATTGCCCCAAAACTTTGCATTTTGTTCATTTTAGTCCTAAATTGTTCGAAACAATTTTGGATGATTCTAAATCATTTCTAAGATGAATTTAACATGTCATACACATCAAAAATCAAATTACAACAAGAACCCCAAATTTTGTCCAAATTGCCGTGAGCCTCCTTTAGGCCAAATTGTGCATTTTGCTCCTTTAATGTTCTAAACACATCAAGATGATATCCAATCAACATAAGATTTTATATGCATCATATACACATCCAAATACACAACATAAATGAAAAGTACCAAATTTGGAAGTGGTATTAAACCCTAATTTTTCAATTTCATCAAAATGGACAGATTAGACCAAATTAGTAAAATCCAACACTTCAATCATGTTTCTTCCACACCAATCAAGCCTCACCACAATGAAATAACTATAGAACAAATCTAGGTCATTTAAGAGTGGGTCAATAACTCTAGAATGGCAACAAGTTTCTCAAACCATCAAAAGAATGCTCATAAACACATTAATAACATTCTATGATCTTTATACATGCTCAACCCTATCCTCAAACTTCCATTCTCCAAAAACACAAAGAATAAAGAATAGAAAAATATAAGAACATCATAGTATGTAGCCTAAAACTCAAGGAACATTTTCCTCTCTAATAGCAAGTTGAAGAAACTTACTAAAATCCAAGCTTTTCTTTGTTTTTCTTTTTCTTTCTCTCAAGCTTCTTTGTCTTCTTTTAATGGAGTTTTTGGATAAGTGTTTAAGTTATCAAACCCTAAATGAAAAAAAAGCAATATATACCAAAAATTATAGCCTTGGCCGAAAATGTTGTATTTGGAAATATCATGATATTTTTCAATTGTTTCATTTAAAGACTTTTATCAACTTGCAACTTTAATCGTCAAACATTTAATGAATAAAGTAAGTCAACAAAGGCAACTCAAGTCATTAAAATAAATATCATAACTTTAAAATATTTATATTTTTATTAATTTAATCATGTAATAATTAAATAATAATAATTAATTAAATACAAATATATTAAATATATGTATTATATTTACATTAAATATCAAATACATATATATATTTATGATATTAGTCAAATATCAATTTGACAATTAATTAACGTGTATTTGATAAAATCTATCATTAAATGCAAATACACAAAAATAAGAAATGACTATCGGGTCCCTACATATGTACTTTATGTTTAACCTTTAAACGACTTTATAAATAATCAATATTATTTATAAATGTTGCCCTAGTGCTCTACGAGTATATTTCATTAGTGAGACTTTCTAGATTCAGGCATATCTGTCACGAAATCCAATTTCGTGTTCATAATTTATCCACCCGTAAATTATGACGACCACAGATAAACTCATTGAATCATACAGGTTGAGGTCATGGAAAATGTATAATTCCTCCGTCACAGGTATCCAGATTTATCCCAAAGATATAGATGTAAACGTCATATCTTTATAGGGACAATCCTGTCGACGTCTTTATTAGCAATCTCTAAAAGAACACTTAGAACTGATTTCTAAAGTGTACCATGGGCCCATGGTTTTATCTGATTGCTAATCATATGGACTACCTATGCTCTGTACACAGAACTGACGGATCCTATCTCGATACACACATGACACCCTGAGGATCTATCCACACCTAACGAACAGGCGGAGGTCTGATCTAAATAGATCGGTGACATGACTGTCATCTAAGTGTGGAAGATATCTCATGCGCCCACAGTGGTATCTCAAGTCGAAGAATCACAAGTGCTACTCAACCCGAGAAGATTCTTATTGACGTTGGTGTACCATCCATTAAGAATCTTCGGTGAGTCATTCAATGTTTATCAGTTATAAACACCTACACATCTATACGAGTCTCCAAGACTTATGGTTCATTAAGAAACCATTGGAATCATATATTCCAGTATACGATATGTACCGGTCTCAACGGGTTTACTTTACTGACCAAGTAGTGTAAACCTTGACCAGGAACTGTCTGAGAATGACAACGTCATGATACAACTCAATGTCTATTGCCACGCTTTTGCAACAGCATCATGACTACTCATTCTAAGGTCATTACGTCTTTACCATATTAAAAGATATAATATATTACAGAAACTGCTTATATTATTCAAAATAATAACTTTTTATAGTAGTATTCTCAAAGAAATACTGCCGGGAATTGGCACTCTGAGCACCAACCCCAACAAAATTTCTCATTTGCTCTAGTGCCAATATCGATTGTATCTAATACCCATAGACTCCACGTGTTTATCAAAAACCTTCTGAGGTATGGCCTTCATCAGTGGGTCTGCCACATTATCTTCACTCGATACCTTACAAACGACAATGTCCCCTCGCGACACAATCTCTCGAATAATGTGGTATTTTCGTTCGACATGCTTCGACTTCTGATGCGCCCTCGGTTCCTTTGCTTGCCCAATGGCTCCAATATTATCACCGTATAACGGAATCGCATTCTCGAACACATTTCGATGATCAGTATCATAGAACAAATATCCCATCGTATTCGAAGGATATCCGACAAACCTAAACTTTTTCCCTCGAGGAGAAAGCTTATCTTACTAAGTCACCCTGACATAGGCAGGACAACCCCAAACCTTAATGTAACTAAGATTTGGTCTCCTACCGAACCATATCTCATACGGAGTCGTAGGAACAACTTTTGAAGGAATTTTATTAAAAAGATGTGTAGCTGTTAAAAGAGAGTAGCCCCATAAGAAATAAGGCAAATCTGTGAAACTCAACATCGATCGGACCATATCCAATAAAGTCTGATTTCTCCTCTCAAACACTCCATTGTGCTGTGGAGTACCTGGATGAGTATATTGAGCGAGAATTTCATTCTCCTTCATATAATCAATGAACTCACCACTCATTTATTCTCCGCCTCGATCAGATCGAAGGCATTTAATATATTGACCAGTTTGTTTTTCTACTACATTTCAGAACTCTTTGAACTTTTCAAAGGTTTCTGATTTATGTCGCATCAAATAGACATAACTGTACCATGACAATCATTGGTAAAGGGAACAAGTACGAATAATCATTGTGAGCAGTCTGACTTAATGGACCACATACATCAGAATGTACGAGTTCCAGTAAGTTAGTGGCACGGTGTCCAACACTTGAAAATGGCGCTTGGGTCATCTTACCCTGAATACACATTAACAAGTTGGATAGGATTCAATAGTAAGATTTGGTATCAAACCATTCCTAACCAATTGGGTAAGGCGTTTAACGCCTATATGACCTAGCCGCATATGCCAAAGTTCAGTATTATTAACAACAGGTAAACTATGTTTATTAACTCCAGTATTTAAAATATCTTTAGATGTTTGCAATGTATAATGACCATACTTATTTGGACAATAAATGATCTGAATATTACTTTTATCATATAAATATAAAGAACAGTTCTTAATATTGATATGATAACCTTCTGTATCAAATACAAAAGAGATATAATATTAGCTACACATCCAGGTACAAAATAACAGTCATTTAACAAAAGTGTCCCTTTCGACAAAGGGATCTCGCATAATCCCACTGCAACTGCATCCAGTGAGTCTCCACTCCCGAATCGCAACTGCATCTCTCCAGGCTTCAATTTCCAACTTTCCTTCAGCACCTGCAACGAATTGCAAATGTGAATGGGACAAGCATAATCTAAAATCCAGGTGGATGTAACGGCTTCACAAGCCAAAGATATATCAATAATTGGAAAAATAAATGTACCTGATGTAGATGCTATCTCCCTCCTCAGCTGGGCAATGTAATCAGGACAGTTCCTTTTCCAGTGCCCGACCTTACTACAGTGATGGCACTTGTCATCAGAAGCCCTCTTGGGCTTAGCTATCTTTGCCCGTGGTTGAGGACCGAGACCCTTTTTCTTCATCCCTTTCTTCTTCTTTCCCTTTGACCAAGTCTGGGAAGAAGCAGAAAGTGAAGTAGGTCTGGGAGGGCGAGTCGGTACTCCCTTCTTGAGGTCCTCTTCCACCATGTGCAACATCCTATGCAGCTCTTGGTAGGTACAGATAATCCAGTTCATGTTGAAGTACATCACGAACTGGCGATAAGAAGCTGTGAGTGAACCAAGAATGACACTTCTACCGAGAATGTCATTCAGAATGAGATTATGTTGCCTCAATTGATCGATCAAATCGATCATCTGAAGAACATGCGGGCTAACAGCTTACCCCTCATCCAATCGCGCATGGAACAGTTCCATTGCGACCTTATGAACAACAACTTGTTCTTGGTTCTCAAACGATTGTCTCAATCTTGTCATCATACTATACGCATCTGACATGCCATAGTATTGTTTCTTGAGTCCCGGTGAAAGCGAACTTAAGATGTATGATTTAACTTTTAAATCACAATCCTTCCAAGCTTGGAAGACTTCGAGTTCTTCCGGTGTAGCGTCCTCTGCCACAATAAGGGGCAACAGACCCTCAAGAACATATTCCAACTTCTCGGAATCGAGGACAATCCTCAAATCCAAATCACAATCGGTGAAGTTCTCAGCGCCATTGAGTTTGTTCGCATCAAGCATAAGCGCAAATTGATTAGTGGATGGTGCCGCCATCGCAAATCTATCATATAGATCACGAAAAATGGTTAACAAAAATTAAGCAGTTTCATATAATATCATAAGCATAAATTAGATCATGGATTTTTTAATCTAAAAATGCCCCTCCCACTAAATCTTGCAATACTGTAATCCTCAAACAGAATACAAAGATTTAATAATCAAATTAAATACAAATAGTGAAAGGTGGATCCTATGAATATATTTCAGCTCACATCAGAGACACGGTCTCGCCTACGTATATTCATCAGGTAGACAACTCATTTGTCAATCACTCACTAGTGACTCCTGGGTTTTCGGTCCTGGTCGTTTCTCGTTGTGATTTCTAAGGCAGGCCCACAAGGAGATGTACCAAGGTTAAACTTGTCAATGATAAACTCAAGCTACTTGCGTAACCCTGACAGCTAGGGCACGTTCAGGATTCCGCTTTCGCTTGAATTTATCTAGTATCTAATATACATCCGGCATAAATAAATCTCTATCGGCTACACCCTCACAGCAGAGGCATAGTCTCATATGTATTCACGGATAAATATTCATAAACCTTATTGACAAGACGAACCATATAACATGCATCAAATACATAATTACATTTAAACCTTATTAATTATGAATTTTCCGCTAAGTGTCATACACCATAAATCTAATCAAATTAGATTAAAACATGCATGTATAAAGTTAAGAAAACATGATTAAACATTGGATTTAAAGGGCTAATCATATTAGGGGGCCTAGAATCAGACTCGCTCTGATACCATTTTGAAGGGGTTTTAAGGCGGAAATCCGGTAACGCAGCGGAACAGTGGAAAATCAAAATTTTCTGATTTCAAAAATTTTTCTCGGATCAATTAAATAAACTTATTTATTTAATTATCCCATTATCAAACTATGAAATATTACACAAGAAATCAAATTTTTTTGCAATTACCAAATTACCCCAAAACTTTGCATTTTGTTCATTTTAGTCCTAAATTGTTCGAAACAATTTTGGATGATTCTAAATCAGTTCTAAGATGAATTTAACATGTCATACACATCAAAAATCAAATTGCGACAAGAACCCCAAATTTTGTCCAAATTGTCGTGAGCCCCCTTTTAGGCCAAATTGTGCATTTTGCTATTTTAATGTTCAAAACACATCAAGATGACATCCAATCAACATAAGATTTTATATGCATCCTATACACATCCAAATACACAACATAAATGAAAATTACCAATTTGGAAGTGGTATTAAACCCTAATTTTTCAATTTCATCAAAATGGACAAATTAGACCAAATTAGTAAAATCCAACACTTCAATCATGTTTCTTCCACACCAATCAAGCCTCACCACAATGAAATAACTATAGAATAAATCTAGGTCATTTAAGAGTGGGTCAATAACTCTAGAATGGAAACAAGTTTCTCAAACCATCTAAAGAATGCTTATAAACACATTAATAACATTATATGATCTTTATACATGCTCAACCTTATCCTAAAACTTCCATCCTCCAAAAACACAAAGAATAAAGAATAGAAAAATATAAGAACATCATAATATGTAGCCTAAAACTCAAGGAACATTTTCCTCTCTAATAGCAAATTGAAGAAACTTACTAAAATCCAAGTTTTTCTTTTTCTTTCTCTCAAGCTTCTTTGTCTTCCTTTAATGGAGTTTTTGGATAAGTGTTTTAAGTTATCAAACCCTAAATGAAAAAAAAAAACAATATATACCAAAAATTATAGCCTTGCCCGAAAATGTGGTATTTGGAAATATCATGATATTTTTCAATTGTTTCATTTAAAGACTTTTATCAACTTGCAACTTTAATCGTCAAACAATTTAATGAAATAAAGTAAGTCAACAAAGGCAACTCAAGTCATTAAAATAAATATCATAACTTTAAAATATTTATATTTTAATTAATTTAATCATTTAATAATTAATTAATTAATTAATTAATTAATTTAATACAAATATATTAAATATATGTATTATATTTACATTAAATATCAAATACATATATATATTTATGATATTAGTCAAATATCTCAATTTGACAATTAATTAATGTGTATTTGATAAAATCTATCATTAAATGCAAATACACAAAAATTAAGAAATGACTTTCGGGTCCCTACATATGTACTTTACGTTTAACCTTTAAACGACTTTATAAATAATCAATATTATTTATAAATGTTGCTCTAGTGCTCTACGAGTATATTTCATTAGTGAGACTTTCTAGATTCAGGCATATCCGTCACGAAATCCAATTTCGTGTCCATAATTTATCCACCCGTAAATTATGACGACCACATATAAACTCACTGAATCATACAGGTCGAGGTCATGGAAAATGTATAATTCCTCCGTCACAGTTATCCAGATTTATCCTAGAGATATAGATGTAAACGTCAAATCTCTATAGGGACAATCATATCGACGTCTCTATTAGCAATCTCTAAAAGAACACTTAGAATTGACTTTTAAAGTGTACCACGAGCCCATGGTTTTATCTGATTGCTAATCATATGGACTACCTATGCTCTATACACAGAACTGACGGATCCTATCTCGATACACACAAGACACCCTGAGGATCTATCCACACCTAACGAACAGACGGAGGTATGATCTAAATAGACCGGTGACATGACTGCCATCTAAGTGTGAAAGATGTCTCATGCGCCCACAGTGTTAGACATTATGACCCATAGCGTCACTGTTTTGTAAATGATATTGTATTATTGTACAAAATTAACTATGTGATAATGAAATTGCCTTTTGCCGTTTTGTAAATTATTTACTTTGATATATTAATGGCAAAACTCCATGTGATTAGTTCCGTATTGAGATGATATGAGACAGTATCAATATAAAAGGTTTAATCATTAAACATCCCTAGTCGGAGTATTATCGAGATCGGACATCGATAATGCGGAATAGACTAGTATTGCACTTGTGCACGTTCTGATGGCACAACGGCATAGTTCTCATATATTTAAGTATTGGATACTTATGCAAGTGCGATAGGAGGTTGTGTTTTACCGATGGTACGAAAATAGCTTCGCTCTGGATAGACCCCGCGGAATCCCATTGGTAGTATGTCTGCGTGTCTATGGGAGGCCGCATCAGGGTAGGTGTATATGGTCTTAACCTGAGACTTGCATCGCTAGTATTTGCGACAATCGGTAAACTTTGGTTTTGGTGGTTCGGGGCTTTAATCGGTTCTGTGTACACCTCTTCTGGGTTTATCGAGAATCGTAGTGTACTGGATGTGATGTCAAGATGGAAGTATCACTTCAGACATATGGAGATGATGATCACGCAGGATACAGAACTCGTACTCTATAAAAGGTTGCAACCATCGGGACAATATGACCAGGTCAGGATTGTCCGATTTAAAGAGACTAGTTGTTTGATATCCGATATATGTTTCGTACGGGGCAGACACATTTCCAGCCCCAGGCCTAACATGTGATCGTCCGATACTGGATCGATGTACGCGATACTACGGTATACTACGCTTGATAAAGATCTAATATTCCAATAAGAATATTTCTGGAGAATTGGGTAGGCATGGCGCTTTGCTAGAAGCCAACCTTGTCTTGTAAATCGGTAAAAACGTAGTACGAGGTACATACGTGTTCGGATTATCCGACGACCGTATTTACTGCCAACATATCCGGAGATCTCTTGGGTCGCTTCCTGAAGATTCACCTATGATGTTTGATTTGAACTTTATTAATCTTGGATTAATTACGGAGAAACTTTATCTTGGATAAAATGCCTAATTAGGAGAGATAACGATTAATTTGGAATTAATCGATAAAATAATATATTCGATATATTAAACGAAATTAGATTTCGACGCGGAATTAAAATCGGATTTTAATTCGGGCAAACGAATTAATTTAGAATTAATTCGTTAGCGATGTGAATAGTAATTTCGCTAGGCATAATTATTTAATTTACGTCGCGACGGAAATTCGTTAATTCGGAATTAGCGAAACCGAGCCCGAAAGTGTTTGCGGACACATTCGTATTTTGAAACGAGTGGGACCCGCAAATCACATCGCGAAGTCTCATCACTTGACACGACTAGTTGATGGATGTAACAAGTCACCTTTATTGAGTGACACATTGTCACTATTCACGATGTAAGTGGGTGAGGCCATTTAATGGCTTTTTGGAGGGAAAACTTTTCACCTTTTTGGAAGCGTATTTACCAAATATTTTGGTAATTATTATCACACTTCTCACGGTTTTTGGAAAACAAAAGAAAGAGAAAAGAAAAGCATACCAAAAGCCTTCTCTCCCTCTTCTTCTTGCTCACGCCGTGAGCTTCAACAGGGCAAGAAAAATTGTTTTTCATCTTCTCCATTTTTGCTAGCACAATGAAGGATCAAAGGAGGTGATAGGGAAACAACCTTGGAGCTTGGAACTAAAAGGCTTGAAGCTTCTCTCCCTTTTGTTCTTGGCCGAAAGTTTCGTCCTTGAAGACTCAAGGATTTTCTTCATCATTTTTTGTCACAAGCTTTGTAAGTATGATTCCGCCATGCTTCAAGCTTTACATGTATAAACCGTGTGTTTCATTGGCTTATACTTTCTTTAGGACTAATAATAGAAACCAACAATGGTATCATGGAGCCATGTTTAAGCATGAAATACATTAGGGTTAATTTGGGTAAAATTGATTGAAGCATGTTCTTGTGAAATTTGATGATTAAGTATGCTTATATGTATGTAATATGATGTTATACATGATCAATTTTGAGAAAAATGCATTGGATGATTTTTTCCCCAAAATTGTTGCTTTGGCCGAATATAGAGGTTTGGTAAAATTGATTGAAGCATGTTCTTGTGAAATTTGATGATTAATATGCTTATATGTATGTAATATGATGTTATACATGATCAATTTTGAGAAAAATGCATTGGATGATTTTTCCCCAAAATTGTTGCTTTGGCCGAATGTGGAAGTCTTTGCACTGGATTGGAATTTTTTTGTGTACAAGTTCATTAGATGACTTAAAACATATACGGGATGTAGATTAGTGATTCAATCGGATTGAAAAACAAATCGAACCAAAAAATCCCTCTTGGCCGAATGCAATATGACATGTTAAAGGACTTGATTTTTGCTCAAATAAATGTTGGACATGTATTTTGAACAAGTGACGATTAATAAATTAAATTGGTGTTTTGGAAATATTTGGTTTAATGAATTAATCATGGATTTACACTTTAATTAATTGAATTTTAAAATTTGGAATATTAAAATTTAATTAATGGGCTTAATTGTAAAATTGGGCTTGTATTATTATAATTTGGGCATAATGGGCTTGGTTGGGCCAAGTAGATTTGGGCCAAAAGGATTGGATCCAATGTGGGCTTAAATCACTCCATTAAGTCCAAATATAGTAAAATGGGCTTTAATGTTTAATTGGGCCTTATGGGCTTGAAATTGATTTTATGGCATTTAAGGGTGATTCCTTATTTGGGCTTGGTAATTGGGTTTGACCCACATTGACCAAAGCCCAAGCCTTAATAAATCAATTGAAAGCCCATCAGACTTTAATTAAACAAACATTGGATGTTAGTTGGGCTTGGAGACCCAATTAGATTAGATTTAGAATCTAAGTCTTTAAAAGCACATTAAAAGTATAAACATTAATTTGGAATTAAATAAATTGAATTAGTATTGAATACGACTTAAATTGGATTTAACGAGTAGTTCGATATAATTCGTGAATTCGTACCTTATGTACTTATTCTCAAACGAGTTGGACTCGCGCAAATCAAACCGGTTGTTTGAACATTGGATGATCACTTAAACAAAGACTAATTAATTGGATTAGATTGGTTGTATAGCATGTCTTGATTGAATATATATGTATGTGATGAAAGAATA
>SKCR01032780.1:0-173030 GCA_019454045.1 Zanthoxylum bungeanum | reverse complement strand
GACTTTCATGCATGTGAACTGAAAAGTAGAATACACTTGGAAATATGTGTTGCTTAGGCTTGGTTAGATTATTGCACAAATCTTTTTATTACAAGTGACATAAGTAAGTGACCATTCCGAACCCAACGGTTTGAGGTCTTCCCTTGCGAGGGGTGAGTGCGGCCTTAAATCTCATTTTCCCGGTTCACATCGGGTGGCGACTCCATTATTCTCCGGTTTAGTCCCCCGTGGGCTACTCCGTACTCCCAACCGGGCCGCGAGCCCGGAACAGCATGCGTCGCCCAGTTTCTGTGTCCCACACCAGTGTTGCTCACCAGGATTTGTCTGATACCTGCTCGTTATGCTAAAAGCATAAGAGACATCATGTATTGTACATAGCATGGAGTACATGATCGATCTTCTTGTTGAAGCATAAATGATCCTACTCATACGCTTTCTATCTGAATGCGTATGTGGACATTACTCCTTAGATAATTTGATTTCATAACAAGTAGGTAAATTACCTCTTTTGGAATCTTCCATTTTGAATCTTTTCAAAACTTTATCTATGTATGTTGATTGAGAAAGTCCTAACAACCTCTTAGATCTATTACAGTAGATCTTAATGCCGAGGATGTAGGTTGCTTCTCCCAAATCTTTCATGGAGAAATTATGAGATAACCATTACTTGGTGGCTTGCATCATGGGAATATCATTCCCGATGATTAATATGTCATCGACATATAATACAAGAAATACAACAGCACTCCCACTACTTTTCCTGTAAACACAAGGCTCGTCTACATTTTTTATGAAGTCAAATTCTTTGATTGCCTCATCAAACCGTATATTCCAACTTCTGGAGGCTTGCTTGAGTCCATAAATGGATCATTTAAGCTTGCACACTTTATTATGATCATCCTTAGATGCAAACCCCTCAGGTTGTGTCATATAGACTTCCTCTACGAGGTTCCCATTAAGGAAAGCTGTTTTGACATACATCTGCCAAATCTCATAATCAAAGTGTGCAGCTAGTGCCAGTAAAATTCGAATGGACTTTATCATTGCAACAGGCGAGAAGGTTTCGTCATAGTCAATTCCTTGGATTTGTCTATAACCTTTCGCCACCAACTAGCCTTATAGGTTTGGATGTTGCCTTCTACATCAGTTTTACGCTTGTAAATCCATTTGCAGCCTATGATTTTTATCCCTTCAGGTGCATCCACCAAGTCCCAGACTTGATTCTGATACATAGAATCTATTTCGGATTTCATGGCCACAGGCCACTTGACTGAATCAATGTCACGCATTGCTTCGTCATAACTGGTGGGATCGTCATTATCAATGACCTGATCATGTTCCTCATCAATATGAAAACCATATCTTTCAGGCTCATATATTTCTCTACCATACCTTCTAAGTTCATAACCTTGTGGTTGTTCCGTCGCTGCCCTTTTGAGGGGTCTGGGGCTTTGTTCCATGTTAGTTTGTTCTTCTCGTACCTCACGAGGTCAAGTCTACTCCCACTATATTTCTTGAAAATGAATTCATTCTTTAGAAATTTAGCATTTCGTGAGACAAATGTTCTTTGTTCATTTGGGATGTAGAACACGTATGCTCTTGAGTTCAAGGCATATCCTACAAACTTATATTTAATTACCTTATCATCCAATTTGTTAGTTTGTGTGAGCTTAACATATGGGTCACATCCCCAAACTCTTAGATAACTAAGACTATGACGTTTCCCAGACAATAACTCAAATGGTGTTTGACTAACAGTCTTGAAAGGAACTTGGTTTAGTAGTAGTGTTGCAGTTTCTAAAGCAAGACCCCAAAATGAAAGAGGTAGATCCGTGTCTGGCATCATTGATTGGACCATATCTAATAATGTACGATTTCTCCTTTCGGATACCCCATTATGCTGTGGAGTTCCCGGAGGAGTCCACTGGGAAACAATGTCATTTCTCTCAAGTAATCTTGAAATTCGTTGCTTAAGTTAGGGGTGTCAAAACGAATAAACGAATCGAATTCGTGACGAATTCTAAACGAATCGAATTGTAATGCACTAAATTCGAATTCGATTCGTTTATTAAACGAATCCTGATATTAGGATTCGAATTCGATTCGTTTAATAAACGAATATTCATATTCGATTCGTTTATTCGTTTACATAAATCAAACGAATCGAATCGAATTTATTATTCGTTTACTATTCACATCCGTTTCGTTTACTATTCGCATCCGATTCGTTTACTATTCACATTCGATTCGTTTATTATTCGCATCCGATTCGTTTATATCAAATTAAACGAATCGAATTTTGTATTCGTTTAATAATCAAATATTCGTATTCGAATTCAATTCATTTAATCAAAATAAAATACAAAATCAACATCCATCTCATACCATATTTAATAACATATTCCTTACTAAAGTGTTAAAATCTTTACAACAAGCTTTCTTGTGAGTTCACGAACTTTGACATAGTTAAGTGAGTTCTCGTCACAAGCAGAATTCTTCGCAAGCAATGTGACACCAGGGTGTGACTACCGCTGCTCCGTTGCAAGAAACTCCAGGTTTAAGTGCTTTCTGCTGGAATCTGACCAACATTCCCAAAGTTCTGGGCAACCTTAGGCCTCCAATCGGTCCTTGCTCTCACAATTTCAGCACATTCCTCTAGTCGAAGCAAGTGCTGGCACTCAACACTGCCTAAGTTCACCAGATTGCCAATGTCATTGCCTGAGACTGCAGTCAGGGACTGCAACACACTGTCCCTTCCACACTCCCTCCTATACTCCAGAGTCACAGATGCAAGCTCATAACTCTCCAAGATTTGCTGGGGAGCACTCTGCAACAAGCATGAATTAATTAAGTATCAAATTGGGATTAAAAAATCACAACAGAATGGAATAAGAAAGCATGACATAGCATAATTCATTCTCCTAAGAATATAACTAACCTAATACAATATTTGCAATTTAATCTACATTTTAGGCTTCTTTTCTGGAATGCATTATGTTTCACTTATCAAGTCTATTGTCAATGTAAGCACACTATCAACACTTGTAAAAGGTTTAAACTTAGGCACTTTATAATAAATGGTGTCCTTGGCTTGTATTCCTAAAGATCATTAGATCGAACAGATTGAAACCATAGACCTTTAATTAAATAAGCAAAAAGACTTCTTACAGTGCCCTGCCTGGACCAAGGGATTTTTGAAAAATCAAGTAGAAAACTAAATTTATTCATCAAGTACTTTGTAAGAAACAAACTTGCTAAGAAATGCAGAGAACTCACCACAACGATAAAACCGAAAATAATATTAATAATCACATCAAAGATATAAAATGAACACAAAAAAATCAAACCCAATAATCAAAGTTTGCAAATGCATGTGCATGGACTGCTTCCAATGACTGATACCATATTACCATGTTCTTCATTCAAGGTGTTTAGATCTGAAATATGAGGCCATCACTTTCAGCAGTGAATATGAAGCCAAAAACGAATTAAATGAACAAGAAAATCTAGTTGGGGTCTTTTTGTTTTCCTGGAAGTTAAGGCCACCATATTTAGAGAAGAATCAAAATCTTTATCATCTCTGTTTACTTTTTTTGCAGAAGTGGCCACTGTTGAAAGAATTATTACAAAACATTACCTGCTGGTTGCTACCATGGTCGATGGCTGCTACGACTCTGAGGGAGATTGAGGCCGCCGACAGAGTGAGTTTAGGTTTAGAACTTTAGATTTTAGGTTTAGGTTTTAGATTTCAATTTATATACTTAAGTTAAACGTTTGAAATTATTAAATTACCCTTCGAGTTTAACTAATATAATAAATAAAATTGAGGGTAAATTTGTAATATAATTAAACGGATGGTAAACGAATTCGATTCGAATTCGATTCGTTTATGATTCGTTTAAATAAACGAATTCTAAACGAATAAACGAATTGAAGAGCTCAAATTCGGATTCGATTCGTTAATTAAACGAATCGAATCGAATTGACCCATTTATTAAACGAATCCAATTTTCCAACCCATATTCGTTTTAAAGCGAATCGAATCGAACGAATAAACGAATCCTGACCCAAATTGACACCCCTAGCTTAAGTATTCACCACCTCGGTCAGACCTTAGTGACTTAATACTTTTATTAAGCTGGTTTTCTACTTCAGTTTTGAAGTCTTTGAATTTCTCAAAGGCTTCAGATTTGTACCGCATAAGGTACACATACCCATATCGCGAGTGATCATCGATAAAGGTAATGAAGTAGAAGAATCCACCTCTAGCGGTAACTGACATTGGTCCGCATACATCAGAGTGTATGAGTTCTAATGTCTCTGTTGCACGCTGTCATTTACCTTTGAAGGGTAATTTGGTTATTTTACCAAGTAAACAAGACTCACAAGTTCCATAAGGTTCATATTTGAAGGGTCTAAAATACACATTCTTATGTAGCTTAGTTAATCTTGTTTCATTGATATGACCTAAGCGACTGTGCCATAGAAGTAATTCATTGAGATTATTCGAGTTAACGTTTTATATATTAGAGGTTGAACATTCTTTGTTAGTTTGTAAGACATAGATACCATTATTCAAAATACCATCTCCATATTTTATTTCATTGAAATAAATAGAATATTCATTACAACTTATTAGGCATGAAAAGCTTTTATTACATAAATAAGAAATTGAAATGATGTTTTTTTTACTAGAGAATGTACATAAATACAATCTTCTAAGTCTAAAACTAAACCATTCTTCAAAACTAATAAATAATTCCCCACGCACAATGCAACTAGTTTTGCTCCATTACCCATGCGTAAGTCAACCTCCCCATGACGAAGTCTCCTACTGTTTCTCCGGCCCTGCACATTGTTACACAAGCGAGTCCCACAACCGGTGTCAAGCACCCAAGTAGAAGGTTCAGAGTTTTGAGAATATAGTTCAATCATATACAACATACCTGAATCATTGGGCTTCTTGGCCTCTTGGGCTTCCCTTGCTTCATTGGCTTTCAAGGATATGCAGTCTTTCTTCCAATGACCCTTCTTTCCACAAAAGAAACATTTCCCATTTCCCTTTTTCTCCACCTTACCATTGGGCTTTAGGTGATCTGGAGCCTTGGCCTTGCCCTTATTTTTCTTTAGGCCTCGTGGCTTCAGATCCGTACCCGTAAGCATAACGGAGCTCCGGTTTCAAGTCTTTCTCTTCCTTCTTTATCAGATTGTGCAATTCTGCTAAAGTAGCTTCTTTATTATACAGATGAAACTGCATAATAAAGTTAGAGAAGTCTTTTGGTAAGGACTGAAGAATTAGATCGTGACCTATCTCATGATCCATGATGAACCCGAGGTTGGCCAATTTTTCAATGTGGCCAATCATCTTAAGCATATGTCCACTAACAGATCCTTCCTTATACCTTGTTTGTAATAAGGCACATGACACTTGGAATCTCACGGTATAAACAGAAGTTTCATATAACTCCTTCAAGTGAAAGATGATGGTTTGAGCATCCATATCTTCGTGAGTTTTCTGAAGTTCGTCTGACATAGAGCCAAGCATTATGCAAACTGCTTGCTCATCATCATCGACGTGTTTCTTCTAAGCATCAAATATATTTTGGTCAGCATCTTCTGCGGGTTCAGGGGAAAATGGTCTTTCAAGAATATAGAAAATCTTTTCTTGTCGTAAGACAATTTTAAGGTTTTAAACTAGTCATTGTAGTTGTCCCCTTTGAGCTTATGCTCATCAAGAATGGAACGAATTGATACTCTGTTTGCCATTTGAATGTTTGTGAAATATTTTAACCCACATGTTAAGAGAGAATGTTAAAATTAGGAATATATTTTCATTAATGTTTATAATAACATGAGCTTTTAATATTATGAAGTTGCTCCCACTCAATTGTTTTAAAATTTTAAGCAAATCGCATCAACCTCAATATGATGGATTTCTTGTGGGCAAGGATCTCATTATCGTCATTTCAAAACTCCGACTAGGGCCGGTCGTTATAAAATACGATAATTAAGTAGGTTCCCAACCAATTTATGATATAAATCACAATTCATTGATCATTGGGTTGGGCAATCAAACATGCCATAGCTTATGCTAGTCCTCGTGGACACCCAATCTTTGCCACTAAGTTACAAGACCACGCCTAAGGGTCGTTGCGTCTTATGACTTAGAAAAGTCAAACCATTGTCAATAGTACGATTTAAGGACAAATTAGTATTGGTCAGTCTGGTAAAGCCTAGTCCTGCCAATACAGTTTAAGCTATTTAGGTCTATAATTTACAATGGGAGGCAAATTTTAGACTTAAATTATTATTGAGGATTTTAGCAAGTTTAAGTGAATAACTGTCAAATGGATTCCTCCATTGAAAATTCCCCAGAGGGAGGGTGGAGCGAATTCTCTTAAATACATTTACCTCTTAGGCTCTTATTGCCTTGGTGACAGGAATAAACAATAGATCCTCCAAATTAGTCCAACACTTTAATTATGCTTTAAGGTAAGCTTTGAGTAAATGATTATCTAGATGTCTTCACAACTTTTCCGTTTGGCTATAAAAAGGTAGTGAGTGAAGGAAGACACCAAATCATTATCTAACTCTAGTAATACCTTTGGTTAAATTAATTTTAGTTTGGAAAGTTTTATTAACGCCATGGTCTCACCCCACTTGTATCTTTTTTAATGTCTTTTATTATAAACAAGTGATTTATATTTATTAGCCTTAAAGGTAATAAATATATAAGTTCATCACAGAATAATTACTTAGCTAAGTGATAAGCAATACACTATATATTTCCTTAGAAAGTCTCTAGATGTTTGCACCCTAAAATAATCATGCCAATTCTAATCATACATAGAATCATCAAGCATATGAGTTTTAATATGTTGTAATTATTTTAGGCATTAAATAACTTTGATTAATATTTAATTATGATATTGCATTTTATTTTATTCAAATAAATTTACTATTCACATTTTTTTTACAGATGCGTGAACTTTAAATACAATTTTACAATTCAAGTCTTAACCAAATCATGCAAAACTTGTGTCTAAAATTAAGTTCAGGGTGTTAGCTTTCCAACGAGCTTTTACACACCCAATTTCGATTTCAAATGAGAGAGAACTAATCAAAACAAAAACGGCGCTCTGATACCACTGTTGGGAAGCGGCCGCAAGTGCGCAGCGGAAAATTAAATAAATTAAATTATGATGTCGTTATCTCTTTGCTCAAAACCCATTTGCTTTGATTATTCTACAAGCCTATGCATGTTACTATATATTCTAAGCATAAAAACTAATCAAATGTGCAAAGAACATAAACCTAAACATGCTAACTATCATATAAACTCTAATTAAAATAAAGAAAGAAAAAGACTTACTCGAATCGAAGACTCCTCCAGTCCTCCCTCCAATCTACAAGCTTTTCTCGAACTCAGCAAGCTCTTACACATTCCAAAGAGCCACCCAAGTGTGTGGCCTCCAAAGATGCACACACCAAAGCCAAAACTCAAGGGCAAGACTACGCCTTGAGTGCACGTGTATTTTGCCCCTGGTGTTAGCCTAGGTAAATACCTCAAAAATTTTAACTCGAGGTTCCTCTAGTCAATTAGACTTAAGGATCCTCAAAATCAGTGGCTTACTCTTAAACTTTAGAGTTGCTCACTTATATAAACCCAAGATATGAAAGGTTTGGTGCAAAAATTTGTAAAGAATTCATTGGGTTTATATAGGTGCTCCAAATACAACAAAATTAATTAAGAATCCGATGTGGGATAAAAGCTAATTTAATCTTAGTCATTGGATCTTAATTTAGTGGTTTAATGTGATTATAAAATCCTAATAAGAGTTTGGACCAAATTGGAATTCAAAACAAATAACAAATAAAAAAATTTACTATTCACGTTTATTTATTTATTTATTTATTCATTCCAATTCCCAAAGTGCCTCTATCGTCATTCATCAATCCCTAAGCCACTATGGAATCTCATAAATGATCTGTTCAATAATTAAACACATTGAATCATTTATGAATAATTCCTACAGCAATCATATGTGATGTTAAATTTGTACTGTGCACTGTTAACCATTGATTTCGACTTTGTTGTGTGTGACCTTTTGGGTTCCCCTCAAGTTGGACATGAAATGAATCGTGATAATTTAATCAAACATAAATTATCTTCCGATCAGATGGTCGTTCGATTTCAATGACCAAGGTTGACATCTAGCAACATGTCAAGGCCCCCAAATGAGAAGGAAAGATATATATACACATTATGTATGCGATTTACATATGATACGGTCCATCGCCTCACTGTATCCCCACCGTTTGACCTAGGGTATGGAAAGTGTCTACCCATATAGTCAAAGGTATGATGTTGATAGTGTCATGAATCGTGCTAACCCAAGAATCTCACATGATTCTTCCGCTGCGGCCACAGTCTCAAGCATTGATCACACATATCAACCCGCGAACTGGAATACTACTCTTATAAGAAAATATTATCCGAGAGAGTGGCGATTTTCTGTTGTATCTTTACAAACTTCATGTGTTTCAACAAATGACCCAATCATACCCTTATGACCGGATCTTTTGAACCGGGGAATGAGAATATCAAAGTTATTTGATCCACACATAAGATTGTAAAGACCTCAAGTCTAAGGACTAGTCATACAATCGATACATGAAAATTCTCACATACACATGGGATAAGAACTCAATGTGAAAACTTTCGGCGGTCAGTTCGATGGACACGAGCAACTCATGCATCCATGTGATACACCAAGCGGACGGATCTCCGCTAGTAACCTATGAGATCGGCTACCCCACTTAAGGGCGGATCATATCATCATACTAGTATCTCTGCTTTGTGAACGCCGAGATTATTCACAAAACTATGACTATGAACGTTTAAGAGTAATGATTCTCATAAGGCGTGGAAGCCATCATCTTATTACTCCAAGGGCTTTATTACAGTGTTTGATGATTCATATAAGTTATGTAAGACACGTATAATAAAGATTGTCATTTTATTAATTAATGAAAATATTACAAATACATGTACATATAGCCCATCCACAAGTTGGGTATATGACATATCCCTAACAGCGTGAGGGCGCGTGTGACGTTGTCCGACCTCCGTTTGATCGCCGGAAAATAGCACCGAGCTCATCTCGACGTGAACTAGCTGATGGTACCCTCAAATTTGATTTTTGACAACTTTACCGGAACTCGAATTTTCCGAACCGAGCTCCGTTTTTCGGTTTTACGACCCCAAAGAAGAACCAAAGCTTCTGATACCACTTGTTGTGATTCACTGATCACTCTTGAGTGTTTTGAGGAAAAACCGAAACCTTTCTATTACTCTCAATAATAGAATGCAATAAGTTTACAAAACTTATAAATGAAAAAAAAAAACTCACACTCTCTCTTTACAACACACTCTTTGGGATGTCATTAAGCTCACTGGAAGGCATGTATTTATAGTACAAAGTTTGTACAATTTTTCAACAATTGAACAGTAACCCACCATTCATTCCACAAAGTCTGATGTTTGTTTCTCCAAATTTTAAAGCCACCTAAAGTTTGCATGACAGCTTCTTCCTTGTACATGGTAGTTGGCTGGATCATGTAAGGCAGCTGGAAACTGAAGCTTCATGGTAGCTTCCTCATGTAGGCCATGCATGCGTAGCTGGACTTCATTACATATTTTAGGATTGTTATTTGATTTGTTTGGTAATCTACAATTGTCATTTTCATGGAGATTCTATAATGAAAGGATTTTGTTATTTGATTTGTTTGGTAACCTACAATTATAATTTTCAGATAGATTTTATAATGATAGGATTCTGTATCCGCCATTAAATTATAATAAAATTATATGAGCCGTCAATTAAGACAATAAATATAAACATTTTGATACATTATTTGTTTTAATCCTAACCATTTGTTACATTATCTTTCATCCACACTATTGTGCTTCATGAGTAATTAAGTTTTGGTTAATAATCTTGGTTTTATAGTTTATGTTTTATGCAGGAATAACAATACTTTTCGTCAACGTACAAAACATTTGGTGCGGGCTAAATGAGTAGATATAGTGGTGAAGACAAAAGTTTTACATTGCTTCCTGAGATTTTTAATAGTCTCATGGATCTATTAATCATCATGTATTAGATTGATTGTATGTTGTTGTAAATTTTTTATATACAATGTATGTATTATGTTGTTTCACTTCCCGTAATTTCTCATGTTCCCAAATAATTTTAGGTGTAGGTATGTATATCTACTAATTATGAGAAACACATATTACATATATTGTTTTATGTTGTTAGGTTTTATCATAACTTAACTTGAGTTTTAGGATATCCTAAGTTTATTTTAATGCTATTATGATCGTGTAATTACATATTTATGATGTTTTTCATGTATGAATTAATTTCATCTTTAAAAAAGTTATCCTTAATAGTAATTTAAGTCGTGGTTTTTTTAGTAATAAATAATTTTATTAAATTAAGTGTGTCAAAAAAAATAAAAAATAGTGCAAAGAGCATCCTAACCCCACCTTTTGGATAAATATGAGATGTATTGTTGGAAATGAAAATTCTATTTCACTCTCTATATTTAGAGTATGCTATGTATTTTTTGGTCCTCGAATATGCTTTAAAATCCTAAACTACTCCACATAGAGATGCTCTTATGTTATTCAAAAAATAAAGATACATATTCAATATTAAGCTGAGTTTTATATTTTATTTTAATAATATTATTTTGGTTATTAGGTTAATGAAAAAAATACTTGAATTTGATGTTGAGTTGAGTTTTATACTGAGTTTTTTTATATAGATTATTATTAGTAATTATTAGATAATAATTTAAATATAATTGAATATTAACTATATATTATTACTAAAACACATGTGAACAAATAATATGAAAAATTTAGCACATTTTAAAAAAAAAACTCATTAAAAAAATTACAAAAAATAAAGATATATATTCGATATTAAGCTGAGTTTTATATTTGATTTTAATAATATTATTTTGGTTATTAGGTTAATGAAAAAAATACTTGAATTTGATGTTGAGCTGATTTTTATATTGAGTTTTTTTATAAATTATTATTAATAATTATAAGATAATAATTTAAATATAATTGAATATTAACTATATATTATTACTAAAACACATGTGAACAAATAATATGAAAAATTTAGCACAGCTCAACTCACATTTAAAAAAAGCTCATTAAAAAAAAATTAGTTCAAATATTTACTTTACTAGGTAAGTATTATTTTTAAATTTATTACCATATACTTTCACAAGCTAGTGTCATGTAACTAAGTTTGACTATTTAATATTTAATTGAATAATATGTTTTTTTTTTTAATGTATGGATCTCAACTCACATTTGAAAAAAAATCATTAAAAATAAATTATTAGTCCAAATATTTACTTTACCAGGTAAGTATTATTTTTAAATTATTACCATATACTTTCACAAGCTAGTGTACTATAATTAAGTTTGACTATTTAATATTTAATTGGAGAAAAAAAAATTATGTATGAATTTCAATCACATAATGTTTAATAATTAGTAACAATTAAGGTTCATAATGCATTTCTCATTGTAATGGAAGAAGATAGATTCACTATCAAACATATTATATTTGTCTGTTTTGAGTAATGTAGGCTTGGCCCACCTATTTATAAAAAAAGTATTGTCCAATTAAGTGGTTGTTAACATTGACATGACTCAAATCATGTCATCTAAATATGTAGATTTATTTGTGTTTGGGGTGAGACTTGAATCATGAACCATAAATCCATTATGTTTTGTGAGTTCATCTTTGGTACAATCTTGATGGTACCATGTTGAACTCACAGACCCTACATTAAGTTTAGGGAGTGGATAAAATTTCAATATCTAACAATACATCTCACTTCTATCTTACGTAAATTTCAGGTGACATACTAATAAAATAAAACTGTCATAAGACCAACAAATTAACATTATATTATTTATAATAATAAAATATTTTATATTATGTAGGAGATATGCAGAGAAATTATTGGAGTACAGACTCCTTAATTAAAAATGATGTCATTTTTAGATATATGTAGGGAGGCGTGTACAGAGTATGGTTGGAGATGTTTCTGCTACTCAGTCATTACTTATATTAAAAATCAACAATGTTGTATAATATCATATTGTAAAAAAAAATTATCATATATCCCCTCTAAAGTTAAGTAAGCTCCGAAAATATGTCTGATTTTTAAAAATTATCATTTGTCAACTCTAAGTTATGAAAAATAATATTTTACACTTAAATTGCTAATTTTTTGAGTGTAAAATGTTATTTTTCATAACTAGTTTTTTATTATAAAAATGTCATCATTATTCATTAGTACTTTTGGGTGTAAATATCTCATTTTCATAACTTGTGGTGGACTCATGAAAATTTTCAAAAATCAACCCTTGGATATCGAAGGCGTCCTTGGTGATCTCGTAGTTCCTATAGGATGGAGATGATGAGGTCGGTCCATGGATTTTCTTTCCTTCAGATGGTTGAAGAGATATAATGCATCAAATTGTTTGCAACGACCAACTTGATCCTTTTCCATATGGATATGTATTTTCAGACTTTAGGTTATTTAAAAGTATTATTTTTTGGGCAAATGGATGATAATTTCCATATTATAAATATAAGGAAAATTATCATTTTTACATCCGAAAAATGAGTTATGTAATATTCGAAAAGTATAAATAAATTTAATTTTACACTAAAAGTTACAGTCACCTTACTAATTTATACTTGTAGGTTTTTTTTTTTTACACTTAAAATTATAATCAACGTGCTAATTTAGACATAAAAAGTTTCAGATAAGATATAAATTTACACATCAAAAGTTTAAATTAATGCATTGACCAAAATTATGAATATAAAATTGAATTTATTTAAAGTTTTTAGATATTTATTAAGTCAAACTTCTAGGTGTAAAAATGATTATTTCCTTAAATATAATTTTATATTATTCTTGTTGTAGTATTATTATTTTAACTCTAGAGATAACAATATAGTCGATTATTTTGGATACTTGACACTATTCGGCAGAAAAAAATACCCGATATCCGAAATTTAGTAAATATTGGTTAGGTTTTGATTTCGAAATTAGGTAACCGAGATGATTTAGATCGATTATTATTTTTGGTATTTTAGATATCATATACGCAATATCCTACCAAAAAAATTATAATATTAATAGTTAAAAAAATAATTTTTAAAAAATAATAAATTTGTATTTTTTTCAAAATTTTCACTAAATTTATTAGGTAACAGATATCTAAATCTTCGATCACAGATATACATATTAAATGTGATTATTATTTTTTTAAATTATAAATAGGTATTAATATTGAATATAATTTCAGTTTCGTTTTCGACCAAAAATGTTCGTATAATCAGCATATAATTTGCCATCCCTGATTATATATTATATATATATATATATATATCAACCAAATAGCAATGCAGAATAGTAAGGTATAAATGAATGATATACACCTCAGCAGACGCAAAATAGCAGAATGCATGAAGAGCAGGTGGACGAGTAAGGTTTCGCCAACTCGACAAGACCACAAATGAATCTCCAGCCACTTCGATATTTATCTTTCTCAATTCTCACTTCTCCCAATGTTCTGCGGAAACTTCTTTTAACCTCTTCTTTTTTCTTTTTTTTTCACCCATTATATAATTCATCAGATACATTGTTTTATAAAAATGGCACTCTCGACTCCTGATCGCTTAACATTTACTGGTACGTAAATATAATGATAGAAAATAATGGATGTCGTTTTATTTTATTTTATTTTATTTTTATATTTTTAGCTTTTGTTTTTTTCTCTGGTTTAGTACTTTTGATGAATATAATATGACGATCCAGCAAGTGTTCCTGTTTCTATATACAGTCAGGATCATTATTAATCTTTGATTTTTTTTATTTTTTTATTTTTGGAAAGAAGCGGCGACGTTTTATTAGTTTTATCTACTTTTTAGCTAAAATATGATGGAGCATTAGTGTGCATTTTGCGTGGCGTGCAATTCACAGTTTATGTTTCTTTGATAAAGTGGAGAAGTTTCGTTAACGATTTCGATTTAACTCGTGTTATTTATTTTTGCCGATAATGGATGCCTGCCATGATATACCCATATGTTCGTGCTTACACTTTCATTTATTTATTTTCTTTAATTGCGTTGTTTATTTGGCTGGTCGATTGATCATCTTTTGTGAATTTTAGACACTGCTGAAGCTCTGAACCATTTGATGCTGGATACTGAGGAAAAGACTATTATTAATCTGAGCACGTTGAATACTCAGGTTATTTATAATTTTGTTGTTAATTAATGGTACCCTTTTGGCATTTAATGAAAATGTCTTTGATTTTTTTTCATCAGGATCAGGTGGTAATTGGTCCACAGGGGTGTAATGTAGATCATCCTGGGTCTTTAAGTGCGGTTGGATACCATACAAATGGTTGTTTGTCCGGTGCCTATTTCTCTCAGGCACCATCAGTTCACAATGGAGGAGGTTAGTTCTTTTTGTCTGTTGAAATTTAAGAGGTGTAGTTGCTGCATATCACTTCTGCACTTGGGAAGTATGTACTTGTATGGGTTCTGAAAGATAATTCTTATGTACTTGTATGGATTCTGAAAAATATTTCTTACGCAAATGGTATGGGTTCTGAAAAATATTTCTTACGCAAATGGTATATCTTATTGCAGTTAATTCCAAACTTGACAGTGTGGTAAGTGTTTATTTTGGCTGAGAGGACGGTGGATGTTGTGCAATTTGGATTTGATTGTCTAATAGTATTGAAGCACTTTTAATAAAGAACTTAAATTTTCCCCTTGGCAGTTGGCACTAATGGTGAAGTTGTGTTATAGCAAACCCCTCCACGTGTTCTAAGCCCCAAGAACCGCGAATCTTGATTTTGTAAGAACAAAATCATTCCAAGATCAAGTCCAACCCTTAAAGAACTTTGCCCTTAAGAACCTTTCTTTATTTATTTGGAGAATCTTGAACAGCGATACAACGCCACAACGCTTGCCACACGTTGATAAGCTTTTGTTCCGTAGAACCAAGGAAGAATCCACTCCCTCAAGATGACACAAGTCACTTTGTTTTGTAAAAAAAAATGTTCTTAGTTAATTGTCAATTACAATGAATAATGCCCCTTTAAATAGGTGGCTAACCCTAATTCTACCCAAATATAATAAAACCCTAGCAAAATAAACCCAATAACATATAAAATACTTTAAAATTTCGTGCATGGGCTTTGTAATATAATTAACGTTCAGCCCAGCACTTAAACAACACATAACCTTAAAAAATATAAAATATAAAAACTGTAGGGATATCTTGCGTCCTCATTTTGACCAAGAAGAAGTCCGAACTGGACTTTGATGTAAGTTACAAAGTTTTAGATCTAGGAGTCTTCTTTCTAATGCAACTTGAATCACCAAAATCGGACATCGGATGAGAAAGTTACGGCCAAAATACGAAGACTGCGCAAATCCCGCCACTACTAATGCATCATTCAGAAATTAAGCCCAAAATCAATCAAGGCAGCCCATGCATGTCCAAGACTCATTCCATTCTTGACTTAGACATAATAAGGCCTTCATATAAAGTCTAATACATAGACCAAACTCCAGAACCCAAGGAATCTTCCAAATCCACCAAAATGGCCCAAATACACCAATCTGATCAAGCCATGCAATCAGCCACAACTTCAAGTTAACTTGGCCTAACAAATAGAGCTCATTCTGGATCACATCAGTGTGAGCTTGAGTATGAGAGTGTATGATAAAGAAGATTTAGTACTCTCTGTTTTTGCCTTAGTAGAAATTATGTGAAGGTTCAAAGGTAGGGCAAAAACAAATTTGGGGCTTAATATACAGTGAAGGTGTAAACTGCCCCAACAGCTCTGTCTGAGACCGTTATGCCGGTCTGCCAAGCATAACAACTATATTACCGTTTGAAGATTCGAGCGTGATACCGGAAAACTGACTGGTATGGAGGCCGAATGAAGAAAGACTTTCCAACAAGCAATCAAATAGGTTCAAACACCTCTACTTTCAGGTTTAGTATGCTGGTGTGCTTACCGGTATGGTCTGTGCTGGTTTCCGAGAGCATGTATGATATGAAGGTTGACCGGTATGAAGACTGGTATGCTCTATGTCGGTTCCAGTAGCTGTGCAGACTCTAGAGGGACCGGTATGGAGTATCCGGTTCCAGAGGCGATGCAAAACTGCTTAAAACAAAGCAGGGACACCGGTATGCCGGTGTGGTGATCGATATGCCGGTCTCAGTGCCAAAATGTCAAGATTTGAAGGTTAAAACATTTTGCACATGACCCTAATGCATCTATATGAATGTGCATGTCCTATGAGCTTAGAGACTTAAATAAACAACTCACTTACAAAGAGAGCCCTAAGCTAAGACTACACAAAATATTCTTCGTTTGTTGCTTGAGTTTTCACATCTATTGCTCTTCACCACCAATGTACTTCGACATCTTTTTGGAATGTCCGCTAATGCGTGTCGAAGACTAGTCGTGTTGCATCATCAAAATCCATCTTGAGAATATGTCACTAACATTTGTCAGGCACCGTCATTGCGTTTAACGGCCTATAGTCCACACAGAATCTCCAGCTACCATATTTCTTTTTAACCAAAATCACAAGGCTTGCACCAGTGGCCAACATTTCTCCTACCAATTTCTCCATCTCATTTTTTTTTATCAAAGGTGTATCGGTATGGCTTCACCCTCACTGGTGCCACGCCCTCCTTAACTACAATTGCATGGTCAGTACTCTGACGCGGAGGCAAACCCGCTGGTTCTTGAAAAACCGATTCATACTTTATCAACAATCCCTCTATATCTCTTTTCTCAGTCTCATAACCCTCTTCTTATGCACCATCAGTCTAAGACTTCACCAAATTCCACAACATAATCTCAAAAGCAGAGTTAAACAACGATGTCATTGACATTTGTGAGCGACATAGAGAAAGGTCCCCTCTGATGACCAATTTCCCTTCGTCACTTGTGAACTTCATGGTCATTTTTCCTTGGTCAACTTTTAACTTCTCCCAACCTCTCTAGCCATGTAACCCCTAGAATTAAATCCACACCTCCAAAGTCAAACAAATACCTATCAACTTCAATATTGTGACAAATGCCCCGGGACACTGAACTGTCCATCTCCCATATAGACTCTGAATTTGGCGGTGTCGTCGATCACTAATTGTGCCTTGTCCACTAACAATTTAGAGATAAAGTTGTGGCCTGCCCCACTTTCGATCATCATTGTCACATTCCCCCCAACTCTTCCTTGCAGCTTTGTCGTTCTAGGCTGAGTGATAACCCCAATCGAAAACATTGGCAGCTCTAGCTACTTCGCGTGCCCCACGTCTTTCTGTTGTGCCACTACTTCAATAACTTCTTCCATTTTTCCATCCTCTATCCCAGCTTCATCCTCCGCCAGAATGGTCACTCTTAGGGACGTCACTGCGCATTTGTGCAGGGGAGAGTAGGGTTGATCACAACGAAAGCACAACCCTTTCTCTCTCTTTTCTACATTGGCCATTTCGTGAAGGGTTTCCTCTATTAGCTCGATTATTGGCTATCCCCCTGTAAATTTTGTGCTCCATCAATTGGTAGAAGACTCAACTGCTCAGATTTTTCATTTGTGGTGTCAATGCTTGCTTACTTCCCCAGCATTCTCGCCAGGTCTATTGCCCTCATTACATCCTTGGGTTCAAAAATTCTACCTTTCTCCTTATGTCTTCCCTTAGCCCGTTCAAGAAATACCCCAAGTATTGTTCTTCGAGAAGTTCATTGACTTGGGAAACCAAACGTTCAAATCGTTCAACATAATCATCAATAGTCCATTGTTGCCTCAAAGCCGCCAAAAACTCAAACGGATTCGCGCTTTTGCGCTTAGAAAATCTCTTGAACATTTCCGACATGAGATTTTCCCATTTTTGATCGGGAACCTTCTTCCTCGACCACTTAAACCATTGAATTTTCGTTCCTTCCATACTCACCATTGCTAGCGGGACTTTCATTTCATCTCTGGTGCAGTGGATCTCAAAAACTTTCTCAGCTCTCGTCACCTATCCAATGGGATCGTTACCATAAAAAAATGGTAGCTCTACGCTTTTCAACATCATCTTTAGTTCCCATCATCATAGTCTCCACGCTCCATCCTACTTTACTCTTGGCCTCTTGTTGTGGCGTTCAACAGCGGGTTGGTTACTGGGGCCTACTCCTCAGTGAAGCATGAGCAATATCAGGTTCAGGCACATTTGAATCAGCACCATCATTCAATGGATTTTTTCCCGTCATCCACCTCAACATGTATTCACAGAATTCATCCATGGCTTCCAACTTATGGTTCCAACTATCTACAGCCTTGACTGTTTAGAAATCACATCCAACTCCTCTCCTATTGTTTGTAACCGGGAAGAAATATGTTCCACCTCCATCCTTAACCCCTTCACTTCTCTCTCCACCTTCTCCACATTGCTTTCCAGGTTCTCAATCCTTGTTTCCATCCTTGTGGTTGCTATCCCGTCATAGGTATCCAGCAGGTCGGACCAAAAATGTTACGATCACGAATTGTTAAATTTGTGAATGGGATTCAGAAAGAAAACAAGTTGTTTAGATATAATTTGGAACACAAAGATAAGATTGCTTCTAATAATGTTTTAAAGAAATGTGCCTTTACATCACCAGCTCTCAGCTAAGACCACAACCCACAAAGCATTTCCCAAAAATATCCGCCGCACATACATGACCTCCCCTAATATAACTACCTGTACATTCCATTCATTTCCTATTACAATTCATAACTAATTGTTGCCACGTCACATGTCAATGGTCCCCCTCGCTTCCAGGTTTCAGCATGCCTTTGTTTTTCTTTCTGTTGTAAACGAATTTCACTGGAGGTCTTGAAATTGTGTGGGATGCTCTAGTATCCTCGGGCCCATTCTCCACTTCAATGACACCCTGCTTCTCTCTTGCATCTTGGTCCCTAACAGTTCACTCTCCTCTTTCCAAGTGTGGAGTAATCGTGAGGTGGTTGAAATAACTTTTAATAGGTTATACTTGGTAAACTGTTGTGGCATTATGCTGTAGAAAGTGTCTTTGTGATTGGTTGTAGGTTAAGGGTTGAAAGTACATGTGAGAATTTGTGAAGGAAAAATTGTTTATTAAAATTGCTTGATATAAAACTTACAATGAGAGGCCTTTATATAGGCATTATACAACTACCATATTAAATACACAACAACACAACTACCAACTACACAATTAATGCTTGTGTTAAAACACCATATTAAATGCTTGGTTGAATATAATCTAACAATAAATACTAATTAGCTTCTCAACTACTTCCAACACTCCCCCTCAAGCTGGAGCATACATGTTGTATGCACCAAGCTTGTTACAGATGAAATCAGCACAAGAACCATAGAGAGACTAGGTGTGTTTAAAGCGCTGCTGGAGAATGCACAGCAGGAAATATATGGTGACTTGGTTGTTTAACGTCGTTGGAGAATGCACAACGAGAACAGATGTGGAGGTTGGATGGTTTAACATCGCTGGAAAATGCACAGCTGAAAAGTTTAAACTATTCCAGAACAGCTCAAAACATCTAAAGAAAACTTGCCAAATCACCCCATACAAAACCCCGAAAAAAGTCAGATGTGGAACTTGGGCAAATAAGGGATAAGAATTAGCATTCGTCGTCACTGATATTGTCAAGATTGCCAAAGAAGATGCGGCGCGTGAGGTCACACATATATAGCGGTGTGTGTTCCCCACGCGCCGACTTGAACGACGACTCTAAAAGAGAGAATAGAACCCAGAGAAAGATTGGCTCTGATACCATGTGAGAATTTGTGAAGGAAAAATGTTTATTAAAATTTGCTTGATATAAAACTTACAATGAGAGGCCTTTATATAGGCATTATACAACTCCATATTAAATACACAACAAACAACTACCAACTACACAATTAATGATTGGTTGAATCTAACACCATATTAAATGCTTGGTTGAATATAATCTAACAATAAAACTAATAGCTTCTCACTAATTCCAACAGTACACTTTCAAACGAGGTGATCAGTGGTTCCGTAGGTATATACCTTAATTGGAGTGGGCTTCGAGATGAGTTTTGGAGTGGATCGGAATTGCTCTACTTGAAAGAGTGTGGTTTTGGATGATGACATTTAATGACTACTTTTCTTATTTTCCCTAGCATAGCTGAAGACAATAATGTGTCGGTGCAGATTACATATGTTTTTCCAATTAGATGACTGATTGGGATCCTAATTTGTAAGAGCAATAAATTGTATAGCCTTGTAATTAGCTTATTGGTTATAGTAGTAGGTTATTGTAACCATTTCTGATCTGGTTTTGTGGGAATTTTGAATTTTGGGAAACTTTATTTTTTAAGACAAAACAAGGTTGGCGACTTTGAAGGAATGAATAGGCAGACTTTTGGCAATATTCAAGGTTATTAACATAGACAAAATCCGACCTTGTTAGGGGTCTATTTATCCTGCCCTTTACTTGATCTTTTCTCCTTGTTGTTTATTTTTTTATCAAAGAGAAAATGAAACAGAAGTTAACCTCCGCAGATTGTTGTTTGTATCTCCTTGAATTGCTGAAATTAACTGTATGGACATATTACTGTGATTAGGTAGACTCATGTTTTTGACTTGTAGAATGATGCTCTATTTTTTGTATTAGTAATAGTTTATGCTTCTGGTTCGATGATAGGAGTTTATGAAAGTTCAATAATAAAAGGAATTTAAAATGTAAGTGTAGCTTGCTGATTAGAAGTGTGTGGGTGGTGGTTGGTTTGATAGTTGGGCATATTCTTGGAGCAAGATTTTTTCTACCTTTTGCTTCTTTATCATGCAAAAGTCATGTTCTTATACTGTTTGTTTCCTATCTTGTCCGTCACTCAGGTTATGACATTGCAACTGGTGATGGGGTTACACATCTTCCATATGTTAATGCTGAAAGCCTGGAAAATGCTTCTCATGTGTGTAAATTACCTTGCCTTTCACTAGTTCTGTTGTTTTTTCATCTTTTAGTGGGTGCTAGCAGACCTCTATATTTACTTGTTAACTAATGCAGGGAATCCACAATGAATCTCCATCTGTTGCTTTTCATGGTTATGGGTTCAGCCCTCAAATGCTCCATAGACCATATAATCCAATCACTACACAGCTGCCTTCTGTGAGGGGTCATGACCAATTGTACCGTGCACAACAGTTTTTGGCCTCTGATCCATCATGTTTCCAGCAACCCATTTCTCCAAAAAAATCATCCATTATTTCATCAACTTCAGTTGCAAAAGCAAAGTTGCCAGTACATATTGATCTCCAAGGCAATAGCAAAAGATTTGGTCTGAAGCCCAATTATGCACCTCTGATGGGATCTAGCAGTAGGGGAGGCAACATTTTTGGAAACTCTGATGGCCTAGGTTTCTTGCATCAAGATATTGAGGGATCTGAATTTGGAGGATTATGGTCAGATTGGTCAATACCATTGAATGGAAAGAGTTCTTTGCTTCAATTGTCGTCAGCAGCAGCTTCTCTATCGCCAATTAGGTCACTAGAGTTGTCTCGGGATGATTTTGAAATGGTTAGATTTCTAAACTATGCACCTTTGTTCACACGTCTTTGAAGCTAGTTTTTTCTTGAAAAAGAGAAGATATGCAAGTTCAAATTCAAATGTTTAACTGTTTCACGAGCTTCTGCTGAGTGACAGAGCAATTTGTATACAGAGATTATTATGTCTTTCCGAAAGCATGGTGGTCTTATTTAAGCCTTTTTTTATGTGACAGGAATTCTAAAACTAATGGTTCAACTGGATTTCATCCATCCTATGGTTCATTTATGTAGGTGTCAGCTGCTAGATTATATACCATATTTTATACAAAAAGAAATGCTACCAATGGTTAATCTACAGAAATGTACTTTAAATAACAAGTCCTTGTCTTGAGACTGCCGGAGTCATCCCCAAAGTTATCAACTGATTTGACTTTAAACTCTTTTCTAATACTGTATTGGACCGTTATTTCTGATTCAATGAGATGTGATGGAGATTCTAACAATGAAATCTTACGCAGGCTTCACAGCAGAAAGGTTCATTTTATGGGTTTGGATCTTGTTCAGGTTCCAGATACAGAGGCCACTCTCATGGTCAAAGTGATCAAGGCTCTGATTATGGAAGTGCCTCCGCTTCTAGTATGGGGGTGGATGGTCAAAACTGGCCTACACTTAATCAAGGTAGACAAGGAGGAAGGTGTAACGACATCTTATGTAGTTGTACTGTCACTCTTGATACGCTAAGTGAGCGCAATAGAGGACCTAGGGCATTTAAGCCAAAAGTTCGGACAACAGCATATGGATCTGCTTTCAATAATGGCAAGAGCGGAACCATTGATGATGTTCTTAAAGAGTCTTACAACCAATTGGATATTTTCACCAACTATGAAGTTGCAAAGTTCTTCATCATCAAATCTTATAGTGAAGATAATGTTCACAAAAGCATAAAGTATGGTGTCTGGGCAAGCACCCCGAATGGCAACAAAAAGTTGGATGCTGCTTATCATGAAGCAAAGGAGAAACATGGGATGTGCCCAATCTTTCTGTTGTTCTCGGTACTTTACCCAGTTTGATACTCCAAACGTTGAGTACATGGTTACCTAGAAATTGATACAAGTCTAAATTAAAATCTTGTTTAATCTGCTAAAATCATTGATTTGAGAAATGAGTCTCTATCAAAAAGCAGAGAGAATAGATGTTATGATGCAAATGCTTGTAAAAAATAGCCTAATTTGCCAGGGTTCATTCTGGTGCAGCTCCTGCAATTGTTGGTTTGCCACAGTTAGTGGGTTCGCTGGTCTCAAACATGCAGACATGTATAACACAGTGCACATGCACATGTGTTCAAGTAGATTATGATATCTTCTGATTGGTGAATGGCTGAATGCATTGTCCTTTACTAATTGTGATTTTATCAAAAGAATTAAGTAAGGTCACTGGGACATGGTCTATTTTTCTACATTATTGCTTTTACTGATCAATGTGTGTGCTCTGATTTTTTTCTTCTACTCTTTGGTTTGGTGTTTCATGCATAAATAGAGTTACTTGTTCTGTAATTATCATCCATGCTAGCACATTTTGGGAGGTAGTTCTCGTTATTATCTCCCTGTTGTTCTTTCTAACTGGTTTTACTTGAGCATTGTAGGTTATGAACTAATCTTCTGATCTTACAATTGTATGCAGGTGAATGCTAGTTCCCAGTTTTGTGGGGTGGCAGAGATGGTAGGGCCAGTAGACTTTGACAAGAGTTTGGATTATTGGCTGCAGGATAAGTGGTCTGGACAGTTCCCGGTCAAGTGGCACATGATTAAGGATGTCCCCAACAGTCAGTTTCGACACATTATACTTGAAAAAAATGATAATAAGCCAGTCACTAATAGTAGGGATACTCAAGAGGTAAGAGTTTATTGGGATTCATGCTCTATTTTCAACTGGCGAGTATTGGTGGAAAGGGCATGCTCTTGCCACTATTTCTTCACTTCACACCTCTTTTGGTCTTAACTGGCTGTAGTAATTATCCACTGCTACTATTTAACTGATTAGTTGTGACAAGCTCGATCTGCTTCACTCTACATTTTGTACTTTAAAAGATAGGCCAATTGACTACACTTTTGGTCTTTAACTGGCAATAGTACTCTTCTTAAGGCATTTTTTCCTCTTTTTTTTGGGGGGTTCCTCTGGAGTTTGGAAGGATGAGGTTATTGAAGGACGCTTTCTGAATAGATCCATTGCTTTATAGTCTATTACTCACCCGAAATTGTTTCTACATAATTTACTTGTGGCTTGTAAGTGGATTTCAACTGCATGCAATTTTCTTACTCAACTAGGAGCTCATGTGTGAACCTGGCACAGTGGCACATCTATATATCGATTTCCTTTGTGAAAGACCCTTTCAAGTGCTTAAAAAGTAAAGCTAAGTTTAATATCATATCCTCTGGTGTTTCTGTATTTGATTATACTGCCTCAATTTTGCAGGTGGAGTTGGAACAGGGTATTGAGATGTTGAACATATTTAAGAATTATGAAATGTATTCATCCATTCTAGACGACTTTCACTTCTACGAGCAGCGGCAGAAAGCAATGCAGGAAAGGAAGGCTGGACAGCAACCAAGCCGAGTGGCTCCTCCATCGTTGGCAGCAGTCAGTGAAAAACAAAATCCAGTTTCGCTATCAAAGGACTTCATAAAGACCATGTCCAAGAGCTTCACTGAAGCTGTGTTGTTGACCGAGCATGAGAATGAACATTCGTCAGTTAGGAATGCCGTCTCCGCCACAACTGCCAATGTGGCTGACATCAATTAAACTGGAAATTTTTTCATCAAATTAAGCAGATAGGTAGCAATTGAACCTGAAACCAGCTGCCATGATCCATATATATTCCTTTTTTGATTTATCCATCACCAAGTTTATGACAGGTTTCTGCTTGAGATGGCCTTAATATGTTGTAGGTTACAATGATCTTTACATGAAGATTCGATTTCATTATTCTTCCAGATTGATTAGTTAACTTTTGGTATGTTTTAAATCATAGGGTTTTATCATACCCATGGATGTTTCTCTCTGTGGGTATCTGGGGAGAGCTTGGTGACAGGCCAAGAAGTTTTGTCTATTGAAAATTACATAAATACGATTAAGAGATTGTCCCGAATTGTCTTAAATTTTGAGTCAGAGACAACTTCGCCTCTAAAAAATTTAAAAATATATATTATTCCCTTAAGAATTATTATTTTTTAAAAAAAATTGAGGCTTTAAGGTTTAACAAAATTTTGGGATTCAAATTAGCGGTTTGTATTGACTACTTGCTAAGAATGTTAATTCATATTCTCAAGTTGCGTGGTTTAGTGGTGTAGGGTTCAGGATATCATCTTGAAGTTCTGGGTTCGAATTCAGGGAATGCGTTTCTTGTAAGAGCTTGAAATAGTCGGGGATTTTATATGTTATGTTTAAGGCAGAAAAAGATGTTTTGACGATGAGATTTCCAACGATTTCAAAAAATAAAATAAATTTGAATCCATACGTGGTTAAGCAGAGGTGGATTCTGTAGTTCATTCATATATTTGCAATGAGTTGCATGATTACTAAGTAAAATAAAGTTGAACGTATTCCGCTACAAACTTTGAAAAGTGAATGTTGTGCAAATTTATGCGCAATGGACGGTCGTAATCTTCTTCTGAGAAAATCATAATAAAATCACATTCAACAATTATATGATGGTAGGTTATTCCGATTTATTTCTAAATGTCTAATTCCAATAATTATTTTGTTTACCAACAATATTGTTTTAATAATGATTTTAATAAGTGTAAAATACTAATTAAGTTTCTAATAATTAATATATATATCAAAAATCAATGGCAAAAATCACTGCTAAAAAACAAAATTATAAAATTTCAATTGTGCCATTTCCAATACTCCATTTTTCTTATTTCTGGCGGGAAGCCTAGCCATGTCCTTAAAATATATTAAAGTTAAAAGTCCTCAAAAAATCATGTTCGTTTATGAGAGGGTCGTGTCGGGCCCTAGTCCATTTGATATGAGATCGAGCCCGAGCCTAACCCGGCACGAAATTTTTTAAAAAATTATTAATTAAATAATAATATTTTTAAAACCTCATTATAAAATGATTTTTTCAAAAGTTTACACTATGTAAAATACATTATAAGTTCTCATTATTAAAAAAATACTAAGAAAGTAATAAATAATACTAATACAGCTTAAACAAGCTTAAAAAATAATAGTAAGTCATAAAACACTATATTAGTGCCTTAAACGATACTAATAATAAATAATTTTAAATGCAAACATATTATTGTAAAAACATATATAATTTTTTTAAATTATAGATAATAAAAGATTAGACCATGATTATTATTTTAAAAATCTTTATCCGGCTCTTTAACTAGGGATGGCAACGGGCCGGGCCCGGGTCCGATTTTTTAATTATAAAAAATTATAAATAAAAAAATTTATTATATAAATATATATATTTTATAAATAAAAATATTTAATTATTTATTTTTAGCCCTGACTCGATTTTTTTATTATAAAAAATTATAAATATAAAAAAATTATTATATAAATATAAATATTTTATAAATTAAAATATTTAATTATTTATTTTAAGCCCATGATTTTTTGAGTGAAGCCCGGTCCGGGCCGGGTCCGGAGTTTTTTGTCATGTATATCTTTAACTAAAGAGTCTTATTATTTAAGACACTAGCCCCGACCTATAAGAAAAAGGGCCGGTTAAAGCCATACGGGTCTAGATCAGATTGGTCCGGACCTAATTGACAACCCGAAATCCAACAACAGGTGGTGGTTGGATCTGTGTGGTTGAATTCTCACACATTTCTTTATTGATGAAATAATTTAATCACAGAAATTCAATCACCTAAATATCTATGATTAAATTTATGTCATTTACTTGCATCATTTTTGTCCCGTCGCTAATAATTATTAATATATTTTTTTCTTCTAAAGGTTAGGTGTTTTGTCCAAGTCTCAAATTCACACAGAGGATTAGTGACGTGTGTACCACTTGATATAATATATATATATATATATAATTATTACACCACTTTTATATCTCACAAACCCTCCTCCATTTCATCTCTGTTCCTTTATATATAAAAAAAGACGCAGAAACAAAATACAAAATTTGTTAATTTAAAAATGAAGAGCTCTCAGTTTCATCCCGAGAAAAAGAAACTCCTCGTGCTCGTAATCGCCGGACTAATCGCGGCGACGCTGGTGATTTGCACGTTAATCCGGTCAGCTGATAACTCGTTCTTCTGCTCTCTAGCCAGCTCCAAGGCCAAAGCAGCAGCAGCCGCCGAGTCCTACTCAGCCACGCCGATCCAACTCGACTCCATTCTCCACTACGCCACCTCAAAAATCGTCCCCCAACAATCCCTCGCGGAAATAACAGTTTCCTTCAAAGTCCTCAAATCCATCTCCCCTTGCAACTTCCTCGTCTTCGGACTCGGCTACGACTCCCTCATGTGGAACTCATTCAATACACGTGGCACCACGCTATTCCTCGAGGAGGATCCCAAGTGGGTCCAGTCTGTCCTCAAGGACGCCCCCTCTCTCAACGCCCACGCCGTCCGCTACCGCACTCAGCTCTCCCAAGCCGACGCCCTCCTCTCCTCCTACAAAAACGAACCGTCTTGCTCCCCTTCCAAAGCCTACCTACGTGGCAACGTTGACTGCATGCTCGCGTTGACCGGCCTCCCCGACGAGGTCTACGACAAGGAGTGGGACATCATCATGATCGACGCGCCGCGTGGATACTTCCCTCAGGCGCCGGGGAGGATGGCGGCGATTTTCTCGGCGGCCGTTATGGCCAGGCATAGGAGTGGATCCGGTGTGACGCACGTGTTCCTGCACGATGTTGATCGGAAAGTTGAGAAGGCTTTCGCCCTGGAGTTCTTGTGTAGGAAGTACTTGAAGGACGCCGTGGGGAGAATCTGGCACTTTGAAATCCCACCGGCGGCTAAAAACTCGACCAACGACAACGATGATACGTTTTGCTGAAACGCTGCGTTTTCTGTGTTTATTATTTTATTTATCATTCACTATTTTAGTTTTATCACACAAATTTTACAGAATCTTGAATGGGGATATTTAATATTAAATTAAAAATCTTTTAATAATTGAGAGTGATGAGGTGTCAACGTGACGCTATCAGATTGGATGAAACCGGTGAGGTGTCGGTGCAAATATCAGAGACAGGTGTAAACCGTGTAATTTACTTTGCCGGTGCTTTAGCGAATTTAGCTAACATGCGCCGTTGATGGCCTTGCTTCTTTTTCTTTTTCTTTTTTTCTTTTTTTATTTTTTATTTTTTTTTAATTAGGGTTATTTACGTTTTACTACTAAAGTTATGATAAAATAATAATTGGGTACTATGAATATTAACATATTATATTTTACTACTAAACTTATATAAAATTTAACATTTTACTACTTTTTCATTCAAATCGTTAGTTGACCGTCAGTTGATAATGACATCATGCTGACGTCGTAAGAATAAAAGAGTCTTAACCCATAAATTATTATAAATTATAAATATTCTAAAAAAATTAAGGGTGATTTTGTCATTACGAAATGAATAACAAAAATAAAAACTAAAAAATATATTGACAATACGACTACTCATTGTCTTTGTTGTTTCATTCCACTGTCAATAATATAATTGAATAAAGAATTATTGATTCTTTTAATACATCTCTTCTATTGTTATACTTTAAAGTATTTTGAATATTATGAGAAAGTTAATTATTAAATTAATTTGGTAAATTAAATTATTTATTTTGTTGGGTTTTATTGACAGTTTAGAGACTAAAGTATTTTTATAAATGTGATTGTTGATTTCATCTCTTTTATTATTATATATAAGATTTAGATATGTTTTTAAATTGTATAATTGTAATTTTTACTTTTATTTTATTTTGATAATAAAATAATCTTTTTAAAGGTCAACTGACGGTCAACTAACAGTTTAGATGGAAAAATAGTAAAATGTTAAATTTTATATAAGTTTAGTAGTAAAATATAATATATTAATATTCATAATACCCAATTATTATTTTATCATAACTTTAGTAGTAAAATATAAATAACCATTTTAATTATTATGTTCATCATATATACTTGTATAATTAAGTATTAATAATTAATAAATATGAAAAGGCCATGATTTGAGAGAGGAATCAGTTTTACAAGGAGAGGATTGTGCGGAGCAAAATTATTTCTTTTTAGGGTTTTGTAAATTGCGATGTCGTTTCTTGACAGGTGTCGTTTGCTACGACACATGTTATTAATGCTCTTTTGTTTCTCTTTGGTCGTTTCAAGTAAAAATGGCTTTACGTGTCACATGATTGGTGTTATTCGATAGGGAAATTTTTAATCCTCATAACGCTTTTGAAAAATAATAGATGTATATAAAATTGCACACCAAATTGCACATAATAGGGAAAAAATAAAAATATTTTTTTTTTATCATATAGTGATAGTTTTGTTGTTTTGTAGTGAATAATATTTTGTTTTTGATTTGGTGGTGTGAGGTTCATGATTTGACCTTCAAGTTTTGGGTTCGAATTCATGGAATGCGTTTTTTGTAAGGGTCTACGATAGTCGAGGTTTTATTTATTCCACTTAAACACGGAAGAGGTGATTTGACGGTGAAATTTACAATGATTTCTTAATTTGGCGATAGAAATTTCCAACGATTATATATATATAGTTTTCTTGTGTTTATGTATCACTAGCCTGGTCCTTTTTTTATTATGTGAATTGATTGATTTTGTTGAATTTTTAAGTTTTTTTAATTTGATACTATTATTTTTCGTTTTACATGATATATTATTTGAGAAGATTACATTATTTTTTACAATCTTTTTTTTAATTGATTTTTTTTTAAAAAAAAAACAAAATAATAAAAAATTCTTTCTTATTTTTTCTTCCTCTTTTTGAACAAATTAATATATTCTGGAAGGAGAGATCATATGATAGAAAATGGCATAATATTTATAACAATAAATACTTTAAATAATATTACTATCGTTTTTATCTTCATCATCTTCTTATTTGCTTTTCATCAATATTATTTCTTTCTAATAATAATATATGCCCTGGTATAATATGAATAAATTTAAAATAATAAATACAATTTAAATCTTTTTGAAAAGAAAATAAGATTTCAAAGAGAGGCTAACATAAAGATTTTAAAAAATATATATATGAGGACAATATTATTTTGGGAGACTATTAAGAGGCTAACATAAAGTATTTAAATGAAAACAAATAATGAGAAATCATCCATTATTATATCAAAATAGTCATTAATGAATTAAGTAAATTACTAACTTTTGAAAGAACTTGTTGAACTCTATGAATTCTAGATTATGAACAGTTAAAATTAAATAAATTATAGTAATTAATTAATAAAAATAATAGTAGACTTACAATTTAAAATTAAATTCGCCTTTAAAGTCAACGTTTATTGTGCAATTTCTATCAAAATCATACATTCTAAAAAACCAAAAAAAATAAATAAATAAATAAAAAAAAAGTAAGCAATATAAAGAAAAATGTTTTTTTTTTCTTAATCAACTATCTCCAAATCATCGTGTTCTCATTTTTGTCCGAATTTACTCTCTTCCTTCGGTTCGACTTCTAAAGTTCTGAGTAATAAATATTTGTGATATTTATGATTTCTCACAATTATAATAATTTTTTTTTGAATTGCGATTGTTTTCTTATGCTAATTGTATAATAATTTTGACAATTAAATTATGGTCGTTATCTTTTCAAACCATGATTGCATGGGATTTTAATTACATGACAATTGCACATAACAAAATGTAGGACTAATTATTACGTGAATTTATTTTAATTATAATATGTTTATAATTTTAATAAGTGGATGATAATCTTTTGATACGAATAAAGTAAATCAATTTTTTTATTTCTTATTAGGGATAAGATAGCTTAATTTAATATTTTATTTTATTTTATTTTATTTTTTCTATTTAAAAACTGAGTTTCCTACATAGCGTATATTATGATTGGAAAAGCCTTACTTGAATCAGAATAAGTTATTTAATTATAATCGGAATTAAACAATATTTTTATTGATGTTTTATTTTATTTTATAATTAAAACATATTGTTTACACAAATGCTTTTCCTTAAGATTATAACTTCTTAGTACCAAAATAAATAAGTAAATATCTTTGAAAGAAATATATGTAACAAACAGGGTTGGCTCAAATTTTTTATGGGCCTTAAATGAAAAATTTAGCGAGATCTTGTTAAATTAAATATATTTTTAGAAAAATAAAATAATTATTTTATTTGTTTAGAAAATAAAAAAAAATCAAGGTAAATGTTTACTAAAATATATTAATTAATTTAATAATTTAAATCATTTATATTACAAATAACTAATATAATTTTAAATTTTTATGAGGCCTTGAGGTGAGGATCTAAGAGACATCCTAAATTGACTTAGGGTCGAGCCATCTATGATTTATAATATTATTATTTTATTAATTATTATTATATCAGGGATAAATTAAATATTTTTGAAGGGTAATGAAAATATTCCTTACTTCAAAATATTATAACGGATGTAACTACACAATCATTTTAACTCGAATACAAACTTATGATATCATAAGATTCCAACTTAGTTAGGACAAAATCTAAAAATATGTATTTCCCATAACAACAGAAAAATATATTCATTCATGAAACTATTTCGATACGAGAAGAATGACGAGATCGGTATGGTCTTTCAACCTCGACGTAATATCGGTGAATATATATTCCTACCTAAAAGTGAAATATCATGATATACCCATAGATCATAGCAATTTTACAATAACCTACAATTAATCTAATACAATTAAAATTGATAAATCTATAAAACTGTAGAGACGCTCCAAAAAACACCATATAAATAATAATCACAACCTTCACAACCGGTGTTAAAGTTACCCACCTACCCATACTAAATCTTTTATAAGCTGAAGAAAAAAAATAATTATCCATGCAAAGGGAATTGGTGAGTCACTGTCCACCCAGAAATATAGAAAAATGAGTAAGGTTGTGGGAAAGGAAGAGTAAGCAAGGGAAAAGGGAAGGAAAGAAGAAAAGGGAGAAGAGAGGAAGAGAAGAAAGAAAATGAAAAATGAGGAAAAGATGACATATGGGAGGAAAGAAAATGAAGGATATAAGATTCTCGTTCTCATTTCCATACGAGTTTCATTCTCATTCCTATTTTGTACGGAATACAGTAACCTTCATTCACTATAAAAGACTTATATATATATATAATGTGAATGAATCGATATCATTAAATGTTACTTTGACTATTATATTTATTATTGGATTGTACAAGATCAATAATTTAAAATTTATGTCAAAATTTAAAATAAAAAATTGAAATTGAAATTACCCATTAAGTAAAGATTTTTATTTATAAGATGGTTTGAATATTTGTTACATTAGGTGTTATAAAAAGAATATTTGTTGGAGTTAAAACAGATAGGTTTTAAAACATAAAAGTTAGAAGTCCCTAAGGATCTAAGTCACATAAAAATAAAAATAAGGAGGGTTAAATTTGTGAATTTATTATATATATATATTATATATATATATATATATATATATATATATATATATATATATAAAACCACTGCAATAACATATATAATCTGATTTTCTATGGTTATGAATATTTCATCAAAATCTAGTCATTGATTTGTGAATTTTGATGTTTAGATTTGTGTAGGGGTGCACAACAGTTTCAGGTAGAATTGGAACCGCAATGAACCGTACCGCTTTAACAGGTTCTGGAATCGAAACCGAATCATTTAGGATAGGTTATGGTTCCAAAAATACGGAACTTATTTAATACGGATAGGTTCCGATTCTACAATATTGAGAACCAAAACCTACCCATGGAACTGAAAATTAGAACCGATTTTGGAACCAAAATGTTCATTTAAATGATTTTCATTGCCGATCAAGACATACCGATTAGGGGTGTTCATATGATCGAGTCAACCCGCGACACGACCCGACCCGACCCAAGTGGGTTTAAAAAAATTATTTTTCGGGTTAACCCGACCCGACGTGAAATTTGCTGGTTGGGTCATGGGTTTGATATTAAAACCCGACCCGAAACTATAATATTTTTATTATTTTTTCTAAAATTTTTATTATTTTTTCTAAAATTTTTATTATTTTTTTAAAGTTTTTACTATTATTTTATTTATTTATTACTTTTATTGTCTTGAAACTTTATATATATGATAATTTTCGGCCAATCCAATGACCCCACCTGATCGGGTTTCAACTCTCAAATTTCGGGTTCGGGTTTCAGGACCCGCGTGACCCGATCCGAACGGGTCTTATATTTTTCAAAAAAACCTGACCCGACCTGTGAACACCCCTAATACTAATTACTTTTTCAAAGCTTGTGCCAAGATTATCATACTCTGGAGCAAGTTTGTTTTATAGAGCCTACACCTATTAAAATAAACACAAAACATGTTCATGAATATGGTTTCAGGTTCCACATCTAACATTCATAATTCAAAGACCGCAACTGAAATACAAAAACATATTGAAAATATTTATAACATTTTTATTAATATCGACTTTAGTATGTCTCCAATAAACACTTTCTTTCTTTCTACTTTGTCGGTTGAAATAAACGTTGTACAAAATTTTAATTAAAATTCTTATGACATTGCTTAGCTTAAATTCACAAACAATATCCTCAAAAGTATTGTATTACTCATTTCCAGCGTTCAAAATATCTCATTCATATATACTAAACACTTCTTGTTGGGTTCTCTAAGAACAAGTCCAAGATCATTTAAGCATAAAATCATGTGAATACTCAACGAAGTTTGCGGAATAACTTACATTGATCGGCAAGGTAGGATGTGTAGACAATAAAAATTTGCCTCCTTTGAAATTGCTCCAAGCTCTCATTTGTATGAATTGTTTAGCTCCAAGCTTGAACTTAAAATTCCAAACTATTGGATAGGTTTCCCTAACACCTTTGAATGACCCCTTTTGTGTGCTAGCACTTAAGATTTTTGAAGCAAAAATCAAGTAACAAGAACCCTAGGTTCACGCCCAAGATGAGAGAAAAATGGGAGGAGGTTCACGCCCAAGTTGATGAAAGAGAGAGTGTAGAGTTTTTGATTTTCCAAAAATCATATTGCCAAATACCAAAAGTTGGTATTAGTCTTTCACACATCAAATAAAATAATAGAAGTGTGTTTTACAAGTTAACAACTACTAACAACTTCCATCAAGCTAAAGTGACAAAGTTGACTAGTGATGTGATTTTTGTGTGGGCCCCACTTTAATTTAAAATCCGAGTGGGCCCGCAAATACGTTCCGGGCTCGGGTTCGTTAATTTCGAATTAACGAATTTTCCGTTGCGACTTAATTAAATCAAATTTAATTAAATAATTATGCTTAGCAAAATTACTATTAAAGTTGCATGCGAATTAATTCTAAATTAATTCGTTCGCCCGAATTAAAATCCAATTTTAATTCCGTTATGAAATCTAATTTCATTTAATATATCGAATATATTATTTTATCGATTAATTCCAAATTAATCGTTCTCTCTTTTCCATTTGAATTTTATCCCAGAAAAATTCTTTCCGCAATTAATCCTAGATTAATTTTCTCTCTCATAATTAATCTCAGATTAATTCTGTTCGAGTCATACGTCATTAGTGCATCTTCGGGAAGCGACCCATGAGATCTCTGGATATGTTGGCAATAAATCCGGTTATCGGACTATCCAAATACATGTGTACCACGTACCACGTTTTTACCGATTTACAAGACATGGTTGGCTTCTAGCAAAGCACCGTGCATACCCAATTCTCCAGAAATATTCTTTAAAGGAATATGTAATCTTTGTCAGGCGTAGTATACGTAGTATTGCGTATTACGATCCAGTATCGGATGTCACATGCTAGGTCTGAGGCTGGAATTGTGTCTGCCCCGTACGAAGCATATATCATATCTCTGGTAACTAGTCTCTATAATTGGATAATCATGACCTAGTCATATTATCCCAATGACTGCAGTACTTAAGAGTATCAGTTCTGTATCTCTGCGTGATCATCATCTCCATATAACTGAAGTGATACTTCTATATTGACATCACATCTATTACACTACGATTCTCAGTATACCCAGAAGAGGCGTACACAGAACCTGTTAAAGCCCCGGACGACCAAAACCAAAGTATACTGATTGTCGCAAGTATTAGCGATGCAAGTCTCAAGTTAAGACCAAATACACCTACCCTGATTCGGATTCTCATAGACACATAGTCATACTACCAATGGGATTCCGAGTGGTCTATACAGAGCGAAGCTGTTTTCGTACCATCGGTAAACAGAACCTCATATTACACTTGCATGAGTATCCAATACCCAAATAAATTATAACTATGTTGTTACGCTTCCATAACACGCACAAGTGTAATACTAGTTGTAGGACAACAGAAACCGGCGACGCTGTTCTAGGCTCGCGGCCTAGTTGGGAGTATGGAATAGTCCGCAGGGGAACTAAATCGGAGAAATAACATGGAGTCGCCACCCGGTGTGAACCGGGACAAAGATTTAAGGCCGCACTCACCCCTCGCAAGGGAAGACCTCAAACCGTTGGGTTCAGAATGGTCTCTTACTTATGTCACTTGTGATGATATGATTTGTGCAATAAACTAACCGAATCTATTCAACATTCATGCTCAAGGGTAATCTACGTCTAGTATGCATTCATCAAAATAACTCATAATCTAAGTTTGCATGCTCGCAAATAAGTCTTTAAACGGCAAACACATAGAATCACACAATGAGCACATTGAACCATTAAACCAAAATAAACAAATAACTATTTAAACATAACCATAAGCTAAACAAAATATCATGCATAAAATAACATTATCATGCTTTGACAATAAATAATAAACTAGGCTAAATCATGCTTTAAATAATAAATAAATACCCTACAAACTATATCATGCTCAAATACAAGTTTGGATGAGACGAAATACGTGTCTCTTAAGTGGTACGTGGCGTTGTATCCCGAGTACAAACCGCACTACCGTCCATTCGGATTCGGCTACGGAATTTACGTCCGGGTTCCATCCTATATACCACAAAAGGGAACACACATTCCGCCCATCCAACAATCACATCATGCCTCAAACGACTCTCATGCAATAATATTTTTAAAATAAACAAAATAAATAAAAGATAATAAATAAAAGGGTGCCCTCAGGTCTAACCTCTTTTGTCGTCTCAAGAAAGCACGTTACACGGCCGTCGGAAAGGTTGTTGCTCCGCAACTTTTCTGGTTCACTAATCCAATATTTTTCCTCGCTGTTTCGCTGTCTGGGCTGCTGTTTTCACTCCGTTTCGCTGCTATTTTGTTGTATTTTTCTGGTCACTGTTTTAAGGTAATAGGGGACTGTTTTTGGCGGTTTTTGGAGGGTTAAGGGCTGCGGTTTTTGGACTGTTTTAAGGCAGTTTTTGGTACAGTTTTGGGACAGTTTCCGGGCAATTTTAAGGGGTATTTATGCGGCAAACTGGATAGTTTTAGTGAGTGTAATTTGTGGCAGTTTTGGGCAGTGCAACATGTAGTCTCTCGGCAATTTGAGGGGACTAAATATGTGCAGTTTTGGGTGTGTTGAAGCCTTGTTCTGGAGAGCAGTTGAAGCGGTGACGTGCGTGAAGGTTGGGTGAGTGTGAAGAAGGCTTATGTGTTGAAGGTGTGATTTGGCTTCGTGAATGGCTAGGGTTGCTGTGGAAATTAATGGTGTGAAGAGGCTGTGAGGGTTGGGTTTAGTCGGCAGTTTTTGTCTCTTTGTAGCTCAGTTTTGTGGCTGCCGTGAGTTTGTTTGTTGGCGTGAAGCTAGGTGGCCTTTGTGCGAGAGAGTGAGGGCTGCTCACGTGGGGAATTGTTGAAGGGTAGTGGGTTATTTGAAAGGTGTCGCGTAAGGGAAAATAAAGCGAGGCTGTTGCTTCAGTTTGTGGCTCGTAAGGGAGGGTGTAGGCATTGCATTTTCGCATGTGAAACCCGATGATGAGCCTCATTTGGAGGCACTACCTTTTGAGTCACGAAAGCCGCGGGAAATGGATATCGGAAGGGGAAATTCAGAATAAACAAGCTTATTGTCTTCGTTAGTGCTGCGTTCGCTACTTCGTTCGAACAGGAAACAGATTGCGGGCGTTCGTGTCGCGTTCGAGGAAGCGTTCGAACGGTGTCGGTAATTCTGGTTTTGCTGCTAGCCTCACTCCCAGCCCATTTAGCCCCCCCAAAGCCCATAAAACACATCCCAAATTAAATAAATAAATATTAAAATAAATATTAAACATTAAATAAAACATTTAAACAATTACCAACTTAACTAAAATCATGCCTAAATTAAACAAATCACATACTAAATCAAAATATAATCATACCAAATTAAAATCAATCCTAACCAATTAAAGCAATCACATATTTGACTTCCTAATCTAATAAGATATTTACCAATATAAAATATTCGTATTCCTAACCAACACAAATTAAATTTACAACTTCCTAATTTAAAATATCTTGTCCCCCCTCAATCTTGTGTATGCCTTTCTCACCTCTCATAATTTGGAAACAAGATCCCTTCCCTTGTCAACCCTAGCCATTCTCTATATAAACAACCCCTCACCAAAGCCTTTGTTTCCTTGACACATATAATTCACACCCAAAACTCTCTCGAAATCTCTCTAGACTCTCTCTACACACCCAAGACCAAACAAGCAAAAAGAGAAAAAACACTTCACACATACACAAGAAAGAAAACAAAGAAACCACCACAAGCCACCACCCTCCATAGCCGAAACAGCCACCTATACAACAGCCCTCCACCACCGAAAATCACCACAAAACCACACCCTAAAACACGCTTAAACAACCTCCTAGATTACCTTAAAACAGCAGCCCAAATCCTTAAAAAACAGTAACATAAAAACTACATAGATAATCTTAAAAATAATCGTATATAATTGCACTAAGAACCCACACAAACTTGGAATAGTTCTTTGAAAACATTGAAACAGGTGGCCCGTGCAGTGAGCAGCAAAACAGGAGCCGAATAGGAGCAGAACGGAGTTCGAACCGTAAGCAAAACAGCGAAGCAGTGAGCTAGGACGTTGAACCAGCGGACCAGAAAAGTTGCGGAGCTTCACCCCTTTCCGATCTTCGTGGAACGTGAGTCCGAGAGACGGCTTAAAAGGTTAGACCTGAGGGTATCTTTCACACTTATTCTCATTTTGTTTTTCTGGCCATTTATTTTGATTATATTTTCTGTATTGGTGTGTCAGTCGTGTGTATGATGTATGTTGTGGGTATTGGATGAATGAGAGATGTGTCAACTCTCGCGGTATATCGGATGGAAACCCGACATAAATTTCATAGCCGATTCCGAATGGACGGTAATATGATCTGTACTCGGGCCACAACTCCACGTACCGCTTGAGTAAAACGGCACCATCTCTCTTTTGTTGTGTTGCTCTTGTTTATTTAGTTTGCTTTACTTGAATTCAATATGTCGTTAGTTATGCATGATTCAACCAAGCGCATGGGCTTAGTGAGTTAGTCCAAAGGTCCTCCATTTGGGAGACAAAGAGCCGAAAAGGCCACCTTCGTGACACACTACTTCGCCGCGCCGGTTGATGTATGTTCGGTTGGACGCGAGATACGTTCAATCGGGCATACTTAGTTTGATATTATTATCTTTATTTTCGTATGTATAAGTCAATCGAGCGCATGGGCTTAGTAAGTGTGATGTGAGATCCCCTATGGGGAGGGGCTAAAAAGCCCTTTACCACGATGCTCTGCCGCGCCGGTTGATGTGTGTTCAGATTGGATGTAAGATGTGTTCAATCGGGCATACTTGGTTGATATGATTGGTTCTATTCTTGTATGTGTGATGTGACGCGCATGGGCTTAGTATGTTGGTCTAAAGGTCCTCTCTTTGAGAGATCAAGAGCCCTAAAAGGTCACCTTTATGGCAGTACTTCGCCGCGCCCCTTTATTTTCTGTTTATGTATTGCATTCCATTTCATGCATCAGGTCCGTGTCCGTTCGAACGCGTTAACAAACGCAACTCGAACGCGCATACATTTTTGCCTTATCATGCATCAGGTCTCATTGCCGTTCGAACGCGTTAACAAACGCCATACGAACGTGAGCATTCTGTTCCATTTCCGTTCGAACGCGTTTACGAACGCTACTCGAACGTGAGCATTCTGTTTCATTTCCGTTCGAACGCGTTTACGAACGCTACTCTCGAACGTGAGCATTCTGTTTCATTTCCGTTCGAACGCGTTTACGAACGCTACTCGAACGCGAGCATTCTGTTTCATTTCCGTTCGAACGCGTTTACGAACGCTACTCGAACGTGAGCATTCTGTTTCATTTCCGTTCGAACGCGTTTACGAACGCTACACGAACGTGCGCACACTGAACTGAGTCTGTCTTATTATATTCATGCATAATTGCCTATTGGTTGATCTTTCTTATGCAAATGCGTCAATGTATTACAATTCGTATGCTTATGTCATGATAACATTTGAGCATTATTTCTTGCGGTATATCGGATGGAAACCCAGACGTAAATTCCGTAGCCGATTCCGAATGGACGGTAGTGCGGTCTGTACTTGGGCTACAATTCCACGTACCACTTGGAAAAGTGTCCATATGTGTGCTTGTATGGTCAATGTGTGTGCTTGTGTTTTCCTGAATGTGATGTGTAAAGTTGTATGTTCGTTGCTATCTTGATATATGTTAAGCATGCATTTTAAATATGAGATATATGTAAAAATGTACACATAAGTTTTACTTTGCATATGAGAATTTAGAAGCATGATACTCTTGGAAATAAGTGTTACTTAAGCTTAGTTAAATTATTACATGAATCCTTTCATTACGAGTGACATAAGTAAGGGACCATTCCGAACCCAACGGTTTGAGGTCTTCCCTTGCGATGGTGAGTGCGGCCTTAAATCTTTGTCCCGGTTCACACCGGGTGGCGACTCCATGTTATTCAGTACTTCCCAAACTAGGCCACGAGCCTAGGAACGGCGTCGCTCAGGTCCTGTGTCTTACAGAGGGCTGGAGTGTCTTAGGCGTGATTTGAGAGATATGTGTGATGGTCACGTGTTCATGTTATCAGACTTCATGGCTCAAGATTTGATTCACCTTTTGATACGTGGACTGGCTGTGCTTTTGTGGCTTCATACAGTGAGTGGTCAGGCCTTAGGTGTAGACCCGGCCAAGGTTCCGGTTCGGAACCGGAACCGAACCGAAACCTGACCGGTTCGGTTAGGGTTCTTACCCTGACCGAACCGGTTGGAACCGCTGGAACCGAACGGTTCCAGCGGTTCCAACCGGAAGTAAAAAAAAAAAAAAATTATTTTCTTGGAACCGTAAGGTTCCTCAAGTAAATCTCAATTTTTTTTATTGATAATAATGACTTAATGAGGTTTAAAAATTGCAATACTAAAACATGAATGTCCATATCCTTTTTATAACCAACTCTTGGTTATTGACTTCTTTATATAAGCAATGTGGGACACAATAGCCAAGTAACAATCCCACATCGCTTATATAAAGAAAACACTAGTCAAGAGTTGGCTATAAAAAAGATTATAGGTAAAAGAATTTTATAAAAAAAAGATTCTATAAAATGATGTGATAGTATGAAAAAACGTTACGATTATAGAATTTTTTCTATTTTTTAAAATTTATTATTTAAAAAAAAAAAAAAAACCGGAAAGGGAACCGTAAACCGAACCGGAACCGACCGGTTCGGTTTCGGTTCGGTTTACGGTTCCGGTTCCACTTAAGTGTGGAACCGGAACCGAACCGGAATTAACCGGTTCGGTTCCGGTTCCACACTTGTGGAACCGCGAACCGGCCGGTTCGGTTCGGTTCCGAACCGGAACCGAACCGGCGGCCAGGTCTACTTAGGTGTCGTGAAGTGAGGTTTAGGCGTGAATGAATCTAGGTGAGGGACGTGAACGTGTTGGCGTTGAGTGTAGGTGTGAGGGGATAGTGAGGGCATGTGGCGTTGAGTGTAGGTGAGGCAGTAATGTGATTGTGAGTGGAGGGCTTATGTGCGTGAGAGCAAAGAGGGGCAAGTGGCGTTGGATGCTTGATGAAGTGAGAGGCCGTAAGTGATAAGCTAGGGTTTATTTCTTTGTGTTTTTGGTTTGCCGTGAATTAGAGAAATTAGGAGAGAGGGTTGGCTTTGGTTTTGGGTTGTTTATATAGGCAATGGCTAGGGCTTCTCCTTGTCTCACAAGGAATGGATATTTGGTATTAAAGAGAGATATGATTTGGTGTTGGACAAGGAAAGCAATGGATTCGATGGAGACAAGATTGGTTTAGATTAGGAAGGTTGAATATTTGATTGGCTTGGTTTAGGAATACAATTTGTTAGATTAGGAAGTCAATATTTTTAATTGGTTATGATTGATTTTAATTAGGCATAATATTTGTTGATTGATTTTAATTAGGCATGCAATTTATTTAATTTAGTATATGATTTTGTTTAGTTAGGAAGTTAATATATTTGACTTATCTAAATTAGGCATGACTTTATTTTGTGTTTAATTTATTTTGGTAAATGGTTTAATTAATGTTTTATTTAATTTAATTAATATTTAATTTAGTTAATATTTAATTTAATTAATATTTGATTTAATTTGGGTGTATTTTAAGGTGATATGGGCGTGTGGGCCTGGTGGTGGTGTGGGCTTGGTTTAGCTTGGTGTGTGGTGGCTTGGTAAGTGGGTTTGGGCCAAGGTTAAATGGTTCTGGGTTTTTTGGGCCAAAGGTGCTCTAAACAAAGGTCCAACAAGTGAGCTTGACGCTAAACAAGTGAATAAGGATCTAACAAAATACCGATTCCCTTCGGACGACCGTTTCCCGCAATATCCTTAACTAAAAAGGTAGTGCCTCCAACTGAGACTCATCATCGGGTTTCACATGCAAAAATGCAATGCCTACACTAGTCTATTCCGCATTATCGATGTCCAGTCTCGATAATACTACGACTAAGGATATTTAATGATTAAACCTTAGTGGATTAATATTGTCTCATATCTTATTAATCTGGTACTAATCATATGGATTTTTATCATTTATGTATATATGTAATCCAATTACAAATGATAAAAGAGCAATTTCTTTTGTCACATAGTTAGTTTGTACAACAACGCCATGTTCTGTACAAATAGTGGTGCTATGGGTCAAAATTGTCCAACAATCTCCCACTTGGCCTATAGCCAATCACTCAAGTGTCTAACACCTGACTATGTACAGGTCGCTCAAACTTTTACTGAGAAACAACTTTCGTCAGCGGATTTGCAATGTTATCATCTGATGCGTTTTATTCGATCATCACATCGCCACGATGTATGATCGAACGAATCAGATGAATTAATCGAAGTACATACTTGGATCATTGATGAGACCGTAATTCTTTACCCTATGATGTAGCCTAGCTCAGCTGCTAACAGAACTATACCTAATCCAATTAGGATTATATAGATCCAAAATACTTCTATTGCTGCCTCAGCTGCAGCAATGTTCCGCTCTTGTTGTTTATTCGTCAAGTATCTTGCTTGGAAGATTTCCAGCTCACTGTTACGTTATTCAAACTAAATATATACCCTTATTGCGACTTAAGTCGTCTTTGTCGGTTTGGAAACTTGCAGTGGTGAACCCAGTCACCTCAAGTTCTCATTTCCCCATATGATCAGAAAGCATCATTAGTTCATCCAAGATACTCAAGGATGTTCTTTGTATCAATGCAGTGACCATCACCTGGATTGCCTTATAGCGTCTACATATGCTTAAAACATATGAGACATCAGGTCACATACATTTCAAAAACGTACGAGCTCTGGGAGGGTTGTCAGCAGCTTTCTAGATCTATCCCAGTAGATCTTTATTCCTAGAATAAAGCATGTTCTCCCAGGTATTCCATGGAGAATTTTAATGAAAGCCAAGCTTTCACCGATTATATTATGGGAATGTTATTACTAAGAAGCAATACATCATCAACTTATAGGACATTCATTGTCAGTGCGCTCCCACTAACTTTCTTATATACACAAGAATCATATTCGTTTTGAATTAAATCATATACTATTATGATTACATCAAAACGTTGGTTCCAAGAACACAATGCTTGCTTTAATCCATAAATGGATCGATTTAACTTGCAAACCTTGTTTGCATGTTTCGGCACGACAAAATCGTCAGGATGTTTTAAACATCCTCCAAAAGGTTTCCGTTAAGGAAATTGATTTTAACGTCCATCTGCCATATTTCATAAATGAAATATGCAGTTATAACAAGCATTATCCGAATGGATTTAATCATGGCAACATGTGAAAAAGTTTCGTCGTAGTCGACACTATGTCGTTGACAATGCCCTTTCTGTACAAGCATAGCTGTGTACATTTGTATGTTGCCATCCATGTATGTCTTACTTGAAGACTCATATAGTACCAATATGCATAATGTCTTCTGGTACATCAACCAATGTCCAAACTTGGTTATATATATGGAATCCATTTTGGACTTCATGGCACTTTGCCATAAAATGAGTTGATACTTTGTATCACTTCCCCATACGTAGTCGGTTCGTCTTCCTCAATAAGATTGATATCTACATGAGGTGAGATCAGAAACCCATACCTCCCAGGTTGTTTTATGACTCTCTCCGACCTACGCGGTTATTGTGTATTCGAAGATTATTGGTACAGTTTCATCCCTTATGAACTGTTGGTGTTTCGTAAGGACTCGGTGCCTGGAACAATATTACTCAAATTTTCATAGAGTTTTACTTTCCTTCCACTTACCACTGCATATAGGAATTTCTCTTAGGAAAACCGCATGGAGAGCAACAATTATATTGTTCTCTTGTGAGTTGTATAAGTACTATACTTTGGTTTCCATATGACAACCTACAATTAGGCACTTATCCGATTTGGGTTCTAGTTTGGTACCATCCAAACATTCAATTATATGCCCAGCATCCCAAATCTTCAGGGATGAGAAACCCGGTTTCTTTCCTGTTCATATCTAATATGAAGTCTGTCTAACATATTTACATGGAACCTTATTCAAAATAAGTATTGCACTGTTTAATGCATATCATGTGAAGGAAATTGGTAGCTCATAGCGACTCATCATTAACCTTACCATGTTCCAACAAAGTTCGGTTTATCTGTTCGGACACACCGTCAAATTGAGGTGTCCCGGGAGGAGTCCACTGTGAAAGAATACCATACTCTTTCAAGTAATCTTGAAACTCATATCTTTAAGTATTTTACACTATGGTCCAACCGTAATGTTTTTAATACTTTTACTAGTCTGTTTTTCTACTTCGTATCGAAACTCTTTGAATTACTCAAAAGTTCTTGACTTGTGTTTTATAAGATACACATAACTGTAACGCGATGCCACACCCGTAAAGGTTACGAAGTATTTATATCCACCTATAGCCTAGCTAGACATGGGCCCACTTACGTCATAATGAACGAGGGCTAACCGATCGGTGTCACTTGTATTTTTACGAAGTAAAAGATGTTTTAGGCACTTTGCCTAATAAACTAGATTCGTAGACATCATTTGAATTAGAATCAAATCTGTCCTAGTATCCATTTTTCAAAAGTGTGGATATACGAGTCTTGTTAATGTGTCTCAGACAACAATGCCACTTGTAAGTCTCAACAGATTTATAAAGTTTGAGCTTTTGATTGTCATATTATATGTTTGAGATTCATTTATATTCTAAATATAAATACTGTTGTTCACATCTAATGTGTTTATCTCAATATCATCTTTATAAACAAAACACTTAGTGTTATAGAATATAAAGGTATACCCGCAACGGGTTATACTTGATATAGAGATAATGTTTCTAGTCAAACTAGGTACATTATAACAGTTTCCTAATTCAAGTACATGCCTCAATGGCAGTTCCAAAACTTAGGTTTCTACGGTTAAAACAGTGACTTTCGTCATGTTTCTGACTCGCAGGTCAATCTCACGTGAAGTCAGTATCCTGCTAATCAGTAGATCCCGCACATCAGTACATATATTTATGTACCACATCCAGTATCTAAAATTCAATTTTAAAACCAGCAGTGGACATGTTTATAACAAACATACCTGAAGTTGGACCCTTGTCTGTATTCACTTCCTTCATGTCTGCCTTGTACATACGACAGTCACGCTTCCAGTGACCCCGTTTGCCACAGTTTAGGCAGACATCTTGGGATATGTCCTTTGTCTTCCCAGAAGACAGTGACGATTTAGCCTTGCCCTTTTCTTCACACCCCCAGAAGCCTTCGGCCAAGCCTTGGCATTCTGGGGTGTCGAAGTAAGATGCGTCTTGCGCTTCTTGCCCTTTTAGAAGCTCTGGCTCTGTCTCATTGAGCATAGCCATTAACTCTCCAAGAGTTTTCTAATTGTAATTAGTACTTTTAAGATCTAAGAATAGATCTATGAAGATCTTTTAATTTCAACATCATGGTATAAGAATCTAATCCTTAGTTCTGACAACGGAATTAAAGAGTCATTGCGGCAAGCATAACAGATTGAGCACTAAAGTTATCATCACCATGAGTCTTCCAAAGCTCATGCTCCACTATTTGCTCAAATTCGGGCTCAGGCCCGAGATGTCACTCTATCAAATAAAGTAACTTCTCGGCTCCTAGGACTATCCTGAGGTTCTATTCCCAATTTGAAAATTGAAGCCGCTTAAAGACATTTTCACCAGGATTATGTTTTAAACGCTAATCTTTCAGTTATCTTGATTCCAATAGTCCAACTATCCAATCAACGATTTCAGGTACTATCGAATATAATGATTATTATAGTCTAACTATATAATCAACTAATATTTGATTGGAGAAATTCAAATATATTGATTACTATAATCCAATTATATAATCAACTATAAATGAAGTAGTTTGAATACAGTCCAACTGTTTAATTAAAACAATAATTGAATATTAGTCCAACTAATATATATTAATATTTTAATGACGAAAAATAAAATGAGCGCGTGTTGGCAAGTAGTTAAATGAAATTGCAAATTTAATACTTACCTCCCACTATTTTTCGGCGAGCCTCTAACCCTCTGTGGAGTACTCGGGAAACCTAGTTTCCTAGTGGGCTAGAATCCCGTTAAATAACACACAACCTTGACTTTGGCCAACAATTTGTATGAAACTTAACTAGGTAGATCTCTAAGATCAATTGGATCTCATCGAATTCCTAGATCCAGTAGGTGGACTTCCAAGTCCGAAACATATATCCAATATATGCCAATATATCCAATATATTGCCTAAAATTTTTCCTCTGAATCAACTAAGTCTTGGTTTTGGCTCAACAAGCTTAATGAAACCAGTTAAGCGTGACTCATTGACAGTGGGAAAGCTTCGTAATCGAGGCCGATGAACAAGAAGTGACATTGAATTTGGCCAATAAATCACAACTTGCCCAAGACGTACGATATGGAACAAAGCTTTCGTGATCCAAACACATCCGCGATGGACAAAGGTCTTGGCTTTGGCCAACAAACCAGTGCCAATATTGGATCTTGAGAGAGAATCACTCAATGGAAGGAAAAACACTTAATATTTGATTGATGGTTTTTTTTTACGTAAATTGACAACCAATTTATTATCTTTGATTAGGTCTCATCATACACCCTTAAGCATGCATTCTAAAAGCATAATAAGGCGCGATAAATAAAATAATAATGATATGCGGATGGATATCTCATAAATTATTTCTAGAACAAATCACTCAATTTCCTCTCCCCGGCTAGCACTATTCTAACTTCTACCCAATTACATAATACTTCTAAAGAAACCTCATTACATTGAGGGGAATTGGTGAGAAGAGAATTACAAAGAGTGAAGAGATAAAGGCTGGACACGCAGGTCCAATTTAATAAATTCTAAATTTATTACAACAATTTCCAAAATTGCCCTCACCCATCTAATATACATCTGATATACATTATTCATATAATACATCCATGTATTCACACAAAGCATGTTATTCAATCAATCTAATCTAATTAATTAATCTTTGAATTAAGTGATCATCCAATGTTCAAACAACGATTTGATTTGCGCGAGTCCAACTCGTATGGGAATAAGTACTCAAAGTGCGTATTCTCTAATTATATTGAACTATAATTCTAAATCTAATTTAATTTGTATTCAATACTAATTCTTTATTTAATTCTAAATTAAATAATTATACTTTTAATGTGCCTTTACGATTTAGATTCTAAATCTAATCTTAATGAGTCTCAAAGCTCAATTAACATCCAATGTCAATTTAATTTAAAGTCCAATGAGCTTTCAATTAATTTCTTAAGGCATGGACTTTGGCAACTAAAGCCCAATAAGGAATCACCATTTGCCATAAAATTAATTTTGGCCCATTAGGCCCAATTAATTATTTAAAGGCCTATTTATTATATTTGGACTTAACGGAATGGTTTTAGGCCCAATTTGGATCCAATCCAATTGTCCTAAACCAACTTGGCCCAACCAAGCCCATTAGGCCCAAATATAACAATTTTAGCCCAATTTCAAATTAAAGCCTAATTAATTAAATTCCAATATTCCAAATATCACAATTTATTTAATTAAAGTGTATAACCATAATTAATTAGTTAAATTAACATTTCCAAAATACCAATTTACATAATTAATCATGTTTTATCATTTTCAATACATGTCCAACATTATTGAAGCAAAATCAATCCCAACATGCTTCCAATAGCTCACGAAAATATAGGATATTTTTCATCAATTTTGATTTCAATCCAATTAAATCACAAATCAATATATCCATGTATTTTAAACACATCAAATGGTCTAAAAATCAAAAATCACTAAGAACTACAAGGTCCAATAGATTCGGCCAAGCCAAACAATTTAGGGAAAATTAATCCAATCATTTTTATTAAAATTAATCATGCGTAACTCTAAGTTATCATAATCTAAGCATACTCAAACAATCAATTTGATAAAATCATGCTCCAAGCAAAATACCCAAATTCAAGTTTATGAACCCTAATTCATTTCATGTTTAAATAGGTTCTGATACCATTGTTGGGTTCTCTAAGAACAAGTCCAAGATCATTTAAGCATAAAATCATGTGAATACTCAAAGAAGTTTGCGGAATAACTTACATTGATCGGCTAGGTAGGATGTGTAGACAATAAAAATTTGCCTCATTTGAAATTGCTCCAAGCTCTCCTTTGTATGAATTGTTTAGCTCCAAGCTTGAACTTAGAATTCCAAACTATTGGATAGGTTTCCCTAACACCTTTGAATGACCCCTTTTGTGTGCTAGCACTTAAGATTTTTGAAGCAAAAATCAAGTAACAAGAACCCTAGGTTCACTCCCAAGATGAGAGAAAAATGGGAGGAGGTTCACGCCCAAGTTGATGAAAGAGAGAGTGTAGAGTTTTTGATTTTCCAAAAATCATATTGCCAAATACCAAAAGTTGGTATTAGTCTTTCACACATCAAATAAAATAATAGAAGGGTGTTTTACAAGTTAACAACTACTAACAACTTCCATCAAGCTAAAGTGACAAAGTTGACTAGTGATGTGATTTGTGTGTGGGCCCCACTTTAATTCAAAATCCGAGTGGTCCCGCAAACACGTTCCGGGCTCGGGTTCGTTAATTCCAAATTAATGAATTTTTCGTTGCGACTTAATTAAATCAAATTTAATTAAATAATTATGCCTATCAAAATTATTATTAAAGTCGCTTGCGAATTATTTCTAAATTAATTCGTTCGCCCGAATTAAAATCCAATTTTAATTCCGTTATGAAATCTAATTTCATTTAATATATCGAATATATTATTTTATCGATTAATTCCAAATTAATCATTCTCTCTCTTCCATTTGAATTTTATCCCAAATAAATTCTTTCCGCAATTAATCCTAGATTAATTTTATCTCTCATAATTAATCCCAGATTAATTATGTTCGAGTCATACGTCATTGGTGTATCTTCGGGAAGCGACCCATGAGATCTCTGGATATGTTGGCAGTAAATCTGATTATCGGACTATCTGAATACGTGCGTACCTTGTACCACATTTTTACCGATTTACAAGACATGATTGGCTTCTAGCAAAACACCGTGTCTACCTAATTTTCCAGAAATATTCTTTAAAGGAATATGTAATCTTTGTCAGGCGTAGTATACGTAGTATTGCGTATTACGATCCAGTATCGGATGTCACATGATAGGTCTTGGGCTGGAATTGTGTCTGCCTCGTACGAAGCATATATCAGATCTCTGGTAACTAGTCTCTATAATCGGATAATCATGACCTAGTCATATTATCCCGATGACTGCAGTACTTAAGAGTACCAGTTCTGTATCCCTGCGTGATCATCATCTCCATATGACTGAAGTGATACTTCCATCTTGACATCACATCCAATACATTACGATTCTCAGTATACCCAGAAGAGGCTTACACAGAACCTGTTAAAGCCTCGGACGACCAAAACCAAAGTATATTGATTGTCGCAAGTATTAGCGATGCAAGTCTCAAGTTAAGACCAAATACACCTGCCCTGATTCGGATTCCCATAGACACATAGATACTACCAATGGGATTCTGAGGGGTCTATCTAGAGCGAAGCTGTTTCCGTACCAACGGTAAACAGAACCTCATATTACACTTGTATGAGTATCTAATACCCAAATATATGAGAACTATGTCGTTACGCTTCCATAACACGCACGAGTGTAATACTAGTCTATTCCGCATTATCGATGTCCAGTCTCGATAATACTACGACTAGAGATATTTAATGATTAAACCTTAGTGGATTAATATTGTCTCATATCTTATTAATCTGGTACTAATCATATGGACTTTTATCATTTATGTATATCGGTAATCCAATTACAAATGATAAAAGAGCAATTTCCTTTGTCACATAGTTAGTTTGTACAACAACGCTATGTTCTGTACAAATAGTGATGATATGGGTCAAAATTATCCAACACTTCTAACAACAAACAAATAGAGTAAAATAACAAAATAATGAAAGTGCAAAGAGATCATTGAATTTGTTTCCAATATTAATCTATTGATTCCAAAATATGATATCATGAAACCGAACCGAAACCGATAAATAGAGTACCTCATTTAATAGTGTAGATTATTTAAAATTTAGATACCAAATTTTTTAGAATAGATTCTGATTCCGGATTCCCCCTAAATAGTATAAGCTATCATATTTTGCTCACCTCGTTCTGCCAATTTTTAGTTGCAAACTATAACATTAAATTTTGTATTATTTTTAAATTTTATCAACGATTTTTTGGATCACTGAAAAAAATAAATAAAAAATCATTTTTTTTCTCAAACATGCCATCTCATGATTTTGCTCGTAGGATTATTGTTTGATTGGAACACGATAATTACTTGATGTGAATAAATTAATGGAGTTATTAGGAATAGGTTGTATTATATATTTCATGGTTGGAACAAAGTTGTCATGTAATTTTTACTTTTTTATTGCAAAAGATGAATTAAAGTTTCACAAATCACAATCAATTTCTATTTTGTAGAGGCATAAAGTCAACTTCACAACACCAAGAATTTGGTTTAGGTCTGCACAAAAACCAGCTGTCATATCAAATTTAATATGAATTATGCTAACGAGTGTCTTTAGGGTACTTGAATCTATTTTAGGAAAATTTGCACATCATTTTTATAAAAAATGAAAAAAATTATCAAAATATTAATGAATTTTTTTTTATCTCATCAAAACTTTCTTTAAATAGACTCTTAATGAAAAATAATATCCTATTGAACTGATCTTTATCCTCAAAACATAGTTTAGGTTATTTAAGTATTGCGGTTAAAAGAAAACATGTTTAAATTTAAAGAGATTTATTATTATATATTTATAAATTTTTATTTTTTATTATAAAATATTATATTTTACCATAATAATTATTGAGAAATAATAAAAAAAAATACCAATAATGATACTTTTTTTTTGAAATCGTTGGAAACCCACCACCAAACCACCCTTTTCGGGCTTAAACTGAGTAGATAAAATCTCCGACTGTCTCAGGCTCTTACAAAAAGCACACTCCCTGAATTCAAACTCAGGATCTCAAGGTGAGATCCTGAGACCTACACCATCAAATCAAGTCCCTTCGGGGACACTAATAATGATACGTACACTATATTATACATAAATATAAAAAAATAAAAAATTCTTTACTATAAGACAAAGAAACTAATGACAAAAAATTATGTTTCGTCTTTTTCAATTTTGTGTATTTTTTATGTACACTATTATGTATATTTATCATTTTTCAAAAAGTACAGGAAGTATTATGATATGGTTTATAAAAATAAAGTAGTAAATGTAAGATTTTATAGTAAAATATGAAATATGTAAAGATATATTTTATTCACTATGATATGATATATTTGAGGTATTGTCCTCATAATTTATAGGGAAAAAGAAAAATAAACATAGTTGTCTTTCAAAAAATATATAAGACTTGTCGATTAATTACAATTAGAAAAAAACAAGTCACTTTTAGGGCTAATTCATTGTCGATTGTTAAGAAATTAAAGTGAATGTCATATGCTTTAACATTAATCATATTTTTTTTTTTTTTTTTTTTTTTTTTTTTGAAATCGTTGGAAACCCCGCCACCAAACCACCCATTCTGGGCCGCGGCGCAGGTAAAACTCCCGGCTGCCCCAGGCTCTTACAAGAAGTTGCACCCCCTGGATTCGAACCCAGAACCTCAAGGTGAGATTCTGGACCCTTCACCACCAAGCCACACCCCTTGGGGGCAACATTAATCATATTTGATAAAGGGAGGTGTTAGAACACAAAACAAATAGATAAAGCAATCAAAAGAAAAAAAGTAAGGTTTCTCATTGGGCATAAAATCAAAGGAAAAACGTGCGAAATTTCTTAATGATTGGTGAAACTTAGCGAAATATCAATCATATTTTATAATTAAATGAAATTTTTTTCATATTTAAAATTTCGAATTTTAATCTAAAAAATCATGAATCCTGATCGAAATTCAAATTCAAAATATTTGGTTCGAGATTTAAGATGATTTTTCGTCTCGAATCACAATTGGAATGAGACGAGACAAGACGTTCTGATTGTTAACTTTATCTCATGTTTTACAGTAATAAAGAATCAAAATATTTATAACAAAAACTCATGTATGGTCTCGTTTAGTTTTAAAACATTAAAAAAAATCATTTAATTTCACCAAACATTAAGTAGATTTTACTATTTTTCCCTAAAATCAAATTAGAAATTTTACAAGCTAATCAAAGTTAGATTAGATATGATCTCATTCAAAAGTAGTCTAATATCAACAAATAAAAAAATTTACAAGCTTATCAAGGTTGGATTATATTGATTTTAGTTTATGTTTTAAAATTAACATATAGTTTTGGACCAAGTTTAAGGTGACATTGATTCAAGTCACCCTTTCTGCAGGCAGGCCATACACTATCCAGCAAAATTATAATAACCCGACAAATTAAACAAAAGCCTTTTCCCATGACTAATTATATGAATTTGTTGATATTATTGTGTTTTATCCGAACCTGAGCATAGAAGCATATTATAATAAAGAGAGAAAAGAAATTATTATTATTATTTTTATTTAAAAAAGAGGAAATTACGCCAATCTTAATACAAGAGCAAATACACAAGGATGCATCACAAAATAAATTTTTTTTTTGGAATCGTTGGAAACCCCTCCGCAAAACCACCCCTTCCGGACTTAAGCGGAGTAAATAAAACCTCTGACTGTCACAGGCTCTTACAAGAAATACACTCCCTGACTTCGAACCCAGGACCTCAAAGTGAGATCCGAACCCTACACTATCAAGCCACGCTCTTTCGAGACGATGCATCACAAAACATAATAAAATTAATTAGCTATGATGATGATGTTGATGATATAGTACCAAAAGATTTTCTCCTAACAAGGAGGCAAGTAATCTTTAATGGCTGAGCAGCATGAGTATTATCAAGTTTACACAACACAAAATCCGGCCGGTGAAGTGCGAGAGCCAACCGATCTTCACCGGAAACCAAATCAGTAGCATCAAGAAGAACATGCCATGAATTCCTATGTGCTTCAGAAATCCAATGCATAGAATATCTAGTGCCATTCACAATCACAGGGTATGAGAATAGTCCCTTGGGTATGTACTTGCACTTCCTTCTGAAATTTTGACTAAGTTGTGACCCTTTGATCCTCAAATCAAGCCATGTTTCTGGTGCTGCAATAACCTTTGATTCTTTCTGAGTTGCAAATCCTTTGATGAAATCAGATTCCTCAGTAATGATTGTCAAATAGTAGTTACCTTTAAAGAAAGGGTAGCTTTCTCCTATCATCATCATAGCTTCTTTGTGATTAGGCATGAAAAGGACTAAGTACTCTTCTTCACTCAATCCACAGTGCCTTAATGCCCGGTTTCGAGCTTGAATTTCTGGGATTGAAATGAAATTCCCCTGGAATGAAGTTTTCTTGGAGAGGATATCTAACAATCTTGATGGCTCGAGTTGACACTTATCAAGATCATTGAAGTTGAATGAAGGAGATGAACTTTTAGGTGACTTGCGTTTCTCATCAGGAACAATTTCTGATGATGATTCTTCATTGATAGAGAGATTTTCAGGATCATGATTGTTGCCTTGTTCAACAACACCGTTGTAATATTGTGGATATTTTGCAAAAACATATTTCTCTACATACTCCATTTCTGTTGGAGTTATGGGGCCTGACCATCTCAAGTCAAGGCCACGAAGTGTTGATATTGCTTCAGCTACTATGTCAGCTGGAATCACTCTATGCGCTTTCTGTTTGTAAGTTAAAGTCAAATTATTCATCTTAAAACGGAAACACATCAAAGAAAATGTCGTACCCAGTACACAAGGCTCTCGTTACAAGCATGGTATTGGGAAAATCCTTACTCATAACCAAACGGATAATAAGTTAACATTTGACTATCGCGTTAGGCACGACCTTCATAAAAGTTAAAAGCAATAATTTGAACTAACCTTAATGATCATGCTACTTGGTCTGCTATTTTGATTAATTGGTGATCTGGGTATTGAAGATAAAGACGATTCTTTGAGTTCACTTTCAAGCAGATCCTATATTTGAAGTGATACTAAATCAATGTCAATAGAAAGAAAACTTGTTATACAAGAAAAGAAAGAGGCAAAAAGGTTACCTTAGGTTCTGCATGAAGAGTAATATTTCCCTCCATCCTTCCCAACATGATGTACTTGAATGAATAAAGAAACTTGAAGTCCAATCTCTTACTTTTAAAACCACCAAGTGAGGAAAGAAGAAGAGTGAAGGCCAAGCAAGTAGGTTGAAGAAAATAAACAGAGCTACAGATGTTGATATGAAGACCAGCTTATGTCATGTAGCTGCTGTTGAATTGGACCCAAATTAAAAGATATTAAACTAATCATGAAAAGAGCCGTGACAAAGAGAGAGATGCCCAAAAGTGACGACACCATTGTCCTGCTACATGAACTATGAACAGAAAGTACTTCATTTAGCTGTAAAATACAAGAGCTAACTTCCTCAAAATGGTTCTAGTGATCTTGTAGAAACCCATTTTCACTGAATCGCAGTTAATAAATTATTTGTGCTGAAGAAATACTTTTATAGATTCGTGTTAAGAGAGATATAAAACTAGAAAATGTCAATAATTCACAAATTAGATTTGATAGAAGATGCTCTGTACCAAGTCAACAACTGGTTTTAAATTTAAGGAGAGATAGTGACTGGCCGAGCATTTGAGGACGTACATTGCATTCATTTTACATGCAATTTTGGTTTATAAATTGCTAATCCTTTTAGGTTCGAGAATGATCGGTCGTTGCGATGAAGCATTTCATAATTCATACGAATGAATATGCCTAGTAGAAAAAGTGTGAAAAAGAAAGTCAAATTCTTTGGCGTATGCAGTCATCATCAATCCCCTGTTCATGGGTAAGGACGGGTCATTTTTTTTCCGATCCGCACAGGTCGGATTAAGGAAAAGGCAATCCCGTAATTCGAAAATGAGGAGGAATATTTATCATGGGTCGAAAACATAGACCTATTTAATACAAATTAAACATTTAGAAGAAAAATAAAAATAATAAATATTAGAAGTATTTATCCAGGTGTTAAAAATTATAAAAGGATATCTGATTTAAAATCAAGCAACATAATCCAACCTATCCTACAGGAGTAATTATTTGGTGCAATTGAGACATGAATGACGTGATATCACCAACAAATTAATAAATGATATATGATTTAATATCCATATTTTTAATTATTTTTTAATATTTTAACACGCGTGGTAATAAATTATTGGATTATTACACGAATGACGTGATACCTTCATTGTATTGTAGATTTTCTCATCCTACATGGTCGGTCGAGTATGGTCAAGATTTGTACACCCTTATCATCATGCATGTCCAAAGTGAATTCATAATTTGAAATTAAGTGTATTGATAAACAAACAGCAGTTGCATAGTCAAAACAAGAGTTGAAGTGCAAATGTCAAGCTGAAACATAACTGCTCCATATCACCAGATGGCCAGTAATATTAGATTGGGTTCCTTGTGACGACAACGACAACGGTGTCTGTACATAATTTTGTATTTGGAATTTTGTTTACAAGGTATCTCAACAAAAAAACTTCAACCACTACCATTCATCCCATCAGCATCCACACACAATATTTAATTTCAAACTGCATAAATATAATATCATTGACTAAAAGAATACTAATACAGATACGGACCCTCGGTGTTGTTGGTGAGTACCTATCAAAACATAGTAACCTGATACCGGCCTCGCGAAGGAGAAGGCGAAGGCAAATGAATATTTGATTATATATGTTAACACTACTAAAGCCCCGGATCGTGGGTTAATCAAAGAACATAAAACAGACAACCTGGGCGAGACCGCACACTTAGATAATCACCATACTGATACTGTACAAACAAGAATGAAAATCACACTACAAAAAGTATTTCATTCTTTCATCTCTCTTCATGGCATTGTATACAGCTTGGACCTGGAAAACAATCTACACATCAGCCAACTCCGACTAAATCTCAAAGTTGTATGTGATTCCAGATCATAAATATTGACAATGTGAATAAAAGTCAGATGAAAAGAGGAGAGACAAAGAGGAGAGACCTGCTCACTAGAACTGACTTGAATAGGCCCAATGTTGACAGATACATATTTGCCCCGTGATGATACTTTCTGCTTCACACGGCCCTATTAAAAAATAACAAATAAATAAGAAAGTAGTTTTCATTCCAGTTGTGGTTAGAGTGAAACAACTAATACACAAACTCTGAATCAAAAACTTCATTTTTTAAAGACTGCAAATTTTAGAGGTAAAGCAATGCCATCATGTAGTAGCTCCAGAAGGTCGTAACCCGCTATAATCATGCTCTGGGGAAGAAGGTCATGATATGCAGCCTTACTCCTGTTTTTCCTCAGAGGGTTGCTTTCAAGGTTCGCCAAGTGGGTAGCAAGTTACACTTGACCGTCATGCTAGGCAAAGCAAGTAAATTTCTCTCACTGATAAGAGGTAAATACATTCTCACCCGGTCAAGAGATGCAAATTCACAGCCACCAGAAATCCTTTTCATTACAATATTCTTAAAAACGGCCTAGGTGGCCGCCTAGAAGCCGTCTAGGCATTAGGCAATGCCTGGCTGTTCCAATTTGCCGGAAATCGGTGGGCTAGGCGACAGCCACTCGAAAAAACGTAGTTCTACGGCAAAAGGAGGCTCATATCGGCACGTGGATGCCATGGGTGCGAAGGCCGGTTGTTTCTGAACAAGGCAGAGTGGCGTGTTTTTCGACGCCGCCGTCGGAGCTGCCATTGACGGCGGCTGGAAACTTCAAATCCTAACATTGTCAATATGTCTAGATATGTATATATAATCTTTCCTTATAGTGTATTTATGATTAAGGAAAGGGTTTTATATAATTTCTTTGTTTAGGGTTTTAATTGAATGATAGCATATTGATTAATTATATATTGTTTCCTTGTTTAGGGAGATCTCAATTGTTAACATATTGATGTAGGCTATAATTAAGTAAAAAGTTCTCTAGTTATCTAAAGGATTTCAATTTGTTAACCCTAAATCTAATTAAACCCAAACTTCTAAACCTTAGTCAAAATATTTTGAATAAAAAATAAAACCGCCTAACGGCGCTCCCCTACCGTACGCCTAGCGCTTAGCATTTTTTAGAAGCGTGTTTTTCAATCATAAGTCACGCCTATATTCTCCAAATAAGGTTTTAACTTGCAACGAGATCAATGACAAATGCAATTTTGCATACATATAGGACATAATTGCAAAAGGTGGTAAACTTGTGGCATGGAATTTCAACCTAAAAAATGATTATAGAATTTTGATTTTTCAAATGCTTTTCTCTAGCCATTTTTACTGAAATTCAGTCATCACTCTGGACATAGGTCCTCTTTGAGTGGAAGTATCTGCAAAGACAGATGTCTAACCCTATCTTACTTGGACCATCAATAGAAACATACAAAACAGCTTCCAGATGGGCATCAATCTCTCTTTCCTTGTGACAAGATGTGCAGTCATTAAGGGTTTACCATAGCAGAAAAAGACAGTGGTCTAGGCATCATTGGAAGAAGGCTAGCTCTAGTTGAGCTCTTTAGTCATGAGCTGTTTTACATTACCAATTCTGATCTCCTAACAAAAACCATTCTTCGAAAAACCCAAAATATCAAAATTTGAAGAACTCTTGATACACTATTATAATTTTAGTTGAATGTTGTCATATTAATTTTCCCTTCTTTCAGGAAAATAAAGAGAAGGGAATCCATTTTAGTTCTTCTTACAGCTATGAACATGACTAGTTTACTGTTTAAGATGTTTCATAGTTATTGTGAGAGTCTCACAAAACACTCCAATTAGCATAACCTATGGCTGTTGCAACCACACAATGACCACCGAAATTGTCGTTCCATCAAATACCTACAGATCTAAATTCAAGAAATAAAAAATAATTCAGAAACACATTACAATCCCGTCTTATTTTAGAAGAATCTAATGTAATTTCCATATAATCTACCTTTTTTTAGAGTCAAAAGCACAAACCAGCAGTTGTCTGATTCTATATTTTTCTTTCTGTAGGCATAAATTTAACATCCTCAGAATGTTCTACTCTCAAAGCTTAGCTCATTGCTACTCCACTGCCTTTCTTGTTATAATTTCACTCATGTCATATTGCACGTATGTACAAATTATGGACAAAATCATACCTTCAAAATAACAACGTCCATTCACTTGGAAAAAAAAAACTATTAAAATTATGTTCGCAAGTGAAAAATAACAATCAAACAATTGCATAGCAGATCATAAAAACAGAGTAACCACACAATTACAAAGCTCTATCACTAAATCATCACCTCAAAGTTCATCTTTCGTGTACTAAAAACATAAATTAATTAGTTGCTAACATACCTCAGGAATAGGCTTTTGAATGACAGATTCCACAGCAACAACCATAGCATGCACAAAGTCATCCCCACCAGTTCCAATAGCTGTAAACCCTCTAACTGTTGGATACGAGTTAACCTGCAAAAAAAATATATCATAATTATGGTGGATAATATTGGCATAGCAATCAAAGCGCATGAAACATCCTGAAATCCAGGTGTCATAACATCACATATTAGACTACAGTTCATTTATTTATCAATTCCAAATAAAAAGTTACTATACCTTCTTATCCAATGCGACCCACTCATTAGTAGAATCATCTGCTACTGTACCTCCGATTACCACATTCGTCGTCTGCCCTACCCTCCCTTCTGTCTTTGATACCTCTAGATCCAATATCAATTCCAAATCAATATATAGAAAATACCAATTGAGAATTTATTTTAAGAAACAAAATAAAATAAGCCTATAAAACAAGCCTAGTGTAGCCAGTACATTGAAATGAAGGACGCAAATCAAAATTATCTTATTAACAAACCACTCAGATTGAGTGGGCCATTAGCAGACCAAACAATATCCAGCAAACATCTTTATTCATCAAAAGCACACACCAACAATCGCTAAACAATTATGTTTATAAACCTACAATTGTTCCATTTGCCAAAATTAACTTCTTCCACTCATCATCTTAATTACATTAATTACAATTGATATTAATTAAGTCTATGTACAAGAATTCGTATATCTAAATATTATATTAAAAAAGTAGTAACAGAAATGACGAGCAACGAACCTGAAATGGCTTTAAGGACGGCTTCTTGAGGCGGACCTTGCTCACCGCCGTCCTCAGATGAAGATTGGCTCTCGTAATGCGAGCAATTAAGATGAATTCGTCTAGCAGAGTGGAGGTTTCGAGCCCTAATTGTTCCGTAATTGCTACGAATCAAGCCGGCGGATGAAGCAGATCCAACGGTCGTAAATGGAAGAAAAAAGAGAGCTCGGTTATGCTGATGCAAAGGTCTGTACGGTTCTGTTAAGAACACGTAACGTAGCCCCGTCCTGCAAGCCATTTTTGTTTGATGATTGATCAGTTTTTTTTTTTCATTTTTGAATGCGTGTTCAAAGTATTTATATCCCTTGGTTGCTACTATCCACAGAATGATAAGGCCATGGGGTAAAAAGACGACTGTGGATACAGTTTTAATTTTTAACACTGCTTAAGCATAGCTGCATTTGAGAAGGCCATTTTGGTATTTTCCGTTTAACATTGGCGGTTCAAATCCGCTAGTACCCTGCAGTTGTATTCTTGCAGTGGATTTTCATTTATTTTCCTAAACCAAAATTGAAAATTATGTAAATATCCCCAAATATGAATCATCAAAACTAGCTAACAGTGTAGTCGAGTTGTTTTTCAATCACCGTAATAAAACTTGTTATTCGGATTTCAATCTTAGAGGAGATAAAAAATTTTAAAATATATTTAAATTTATCAATCTCTTAAAAAAATCTACAAGAATTTAAATACATACACTTTGTTGTTTAGCTTATAGGTATGTCAAATATAGTTTAAAAATCTACTCACACGTTTATATAAAGAGGTATATATCTATAATAAAATTTAGATATATAAACCTACGTATTAACATCATACTACAATTTTAATAACTCAAATTTATACCTTTTGAAAATATTATAATGATTATTTATTTTGAGTATGTTTGTTTCATTGTAAAAGTTTTTTCGAAAAATATTTTCTTTATTTTACGATATTTGAGACACTTATAAAAAAACTTAGTCAACGTAAACTGTTTTCCGATCAATGGAAAATTTTAATATTTTTTTGGAAAATTACTCATGGACTCTAAATTCGTAAACCATTTTATGAAAATTATTTGTTTTCTCTTCTTCAAAGTTCTAATAATTCATTTCTAACCACCATCAAATATTTTTCGAAATTAATATTAAACACACTAAACATTTGAAAATATTTTTAGATAATAATCAAATACCGAAAAATAATATCATTTTCAGATAAATAATTATCATGGATAATATTTTACTTATAGAAATCATTTTATAGTGAAACAAAGAACCATTTGTTTTTAGATTTTAGGTTTTTGATTTCTCAATCCCCGTCTTTATGATATTGAAGGGTATAGTGGTCTTTATGATAATCAAAATGAGTTCAACTGTCAGAAGTTGAAGTATCGTTGGGTCATTCACTCCGTCAGTTTTGCCGGGGCTCGCTGATCGCAAGAAACCCTAATCAAAACCCTAACGGAAAAATCTGTCTCTTCCTTCCCGCGATTGCGATTTAAACCGCCGGTTTCGCCAATTAAGTGAAATGTACGGATCCGATAAAGTCTCCGACGATGCAGAGCGAACAGCTTTCAGGAAAGCAGAGAAAAAATACAAGCTATATTATGACGACACTTCAAAATCCTCTAAAAAGTATCTCACTGTTAACTTTGACTCTAATTCTATTTTTTTTTTATATGAACACACAGGGTTGAGTTTTTTGTTTCAACTTTACAGGAAAAAACAACCAAAACAGGTTGATTTGTCTCAGGTTTTGGACTTCAATTCCATTCTAGATTCATACAATCAGAACGGTCAACTTCCTCCTGGAATTTTCGCTCTTCAGTGTGGTTTCAGTAGTCCAATTTTCCGCTTGGAAAATCGTCCAGGTATCTCAAATTTCAGTATATCCGTGTTCTATAAATTTAAAAGTCTGTGATTGTATAGGGATTTGACTTTATTTGGTGTACATGAATTCGCATACGTGAATAGGACTTAATCGATATTGTTTTTGCAATGTAGGGTTTTATTTCATTCCGGGTGTGTTGAGTATAGAGGAACAAAGCCAATGGATAAGGGAGAGTTTAACAAGCTTCCCACAGCCTCCTAACAGAACGAATCACAATGCATTCTACGGACCTATTGATGATTTATTCGATGCTGTAAAAGAAAAGAAAGTATTGGTTGAGGATGAGAGCTCAATTGGTAGGTTGGATTTGGGACCTGATTCTTGTGTTAGTAATGGGGGTGCTCATAGGTGGAAATTTTATGAGGAAGGTATTGCCACTTTGAGAGGAAAGACATGCAAGTCAGTTACAGCTAGTGTACTGCTGCGGAAGTTGCGGTGGAGTACCCTTGGCTTACAATTTGACTGGTCCAAGGTAAATAGACTAGAAAGTAGAAACTAGTTGTTTGTCAATTATCCTTTTTTTTTGTTGGAATTAGTTGGGAAGCTAATTAGTATTTATTGTTAGATTATATTCAACCAAGCATTTAATATCGTGTTAGATTATATTCAACCAAGCATTTAATAGTGTAGTTGTGTATTTAATATGGTAGTTGTATAATGCCTATATAAAGGCCTCTCATTGTAGTTCTAAACTCAAGCAAATGTTAATACACATTTTCTTCAAAAATTCTCACATAGTATCAGAGTCAATCTTTCTCTGGGTTCTAGTATCTCTCTTTTAGAGTCGTCGTTCAAGCCGGCGCGTGGGGAACACACGCCGCTATATACGTGAGCCTCACGCGCCGCATATTCTTCGGCAATCTTGACAATACCAATGACGACGAAATGCTCAGTTCTTATCGGTTATTTCTCCCTTATTCGCACCAAGTTCCACATATGATCTTTTTTCCGGTTTTGTTATGGGTGATTTGACAAGTTTTCTTTAGATGTTTTGAGCTGTTCTGAAATAGTTTAAACTTTTCTCGCTGTGCATTTTCCAGCGATGTTAAACCATCCAAACCTCTGCATCTGTTCTCGTTGTGTGTTCTCCAACGACGTTAAACATCCAAGTCACCATATATGTTCCTGTTATGCATTCTCCAGCAGTGCTTTAAACACCCTGGTCTCTCTGTGGTTCTTGTGCTGATTTCATCTTTAACAAGCTTGGTGCATTATAACATATATACTCCAGCTTGAGGAGGAATGTTGGAATTAGTTGGGAAGCTAATTAGTATTTATTGTTAGATTATATTCAACCAAGCATTTAATATTGTGTTAGATTATATTCAACCAAACATTTAATAGTGTAGTTGTGTATTTAATATGGTAGTTATATAATGCCTATATAAAGGCTTCTCATTGTAGTTTTAAACTCAAGCAAATGTTAATACACATTTTCTTCACAAATTCTCACATTTTTATTAACTCACTCTCTTGTATATGATGTATATTTTAAATTTTCTACTAATGAGTATGCTAATGCCACATCTTTGTTAGATTGAATTTTGCTTTGCTCGATGATCTAATTGTATAAACTGACTCTCTTTACGTGAAGAATCTTCCTAGAGCCACACACACTAACCAGGTTTAAGTGTATGCTCATCCTAGGATTTTATCCCAGGATCTTCTACAAAAGTTTATGCATGTTCCTTTTCTAGGCATTGAGGTTATGATGCTGGTGTGTATTGCTATCTGAAAGTAAGCAGCTTATAAAATTCAAATTATCTTCTAAAGCTATGTATGTTGATGGTGTAGCGAAATTATGATGTGTCTCTCCCACATAAGAAGATTCCTGATGCACTTTGTCAACTGGCTAAAAGATTAGCTGCACCTGCAATGCCCATTGGAGAAGAATTTCAGCCTGAGGCTGCAATAGTAAACTATTTTGGATTGGGTAAATACTAAGGAAAATGTCACTTCACGGGTTTTTCATTTTTGATTCTATTTTATGAATTTTTTATTTCATGATGAAAGATAATTGATTGAAGAGGAAAATGAAATCATATTATAGACATTATTGGTGGTTTTAAACTCTAATATAGTTTAAAACTCAGTCATATTCGGTATTAGTTTGTTTAGATATAAGAAGGGGCAAGCTGATAAACTCCACCACTTTACACGCATTATTAAAGCAGAGTCCACTCTCCCTGCTCTATGTTCTGAACAACCATGTCCTTAGCTCTTCTTCTTTCTTTTCAGGTGATACACTTGGGGGCCATCTGGATGATATGGAAGCGGATTGGAGCAAACCTATTGTAAGCATGAGGTATTATATTCTCTCACTCCCCCACCATCCCTTCTGCACGTGTATCTGCTTGTTGACACAGAAAGTGAAGAAAGATAGAGAGAAGTTAAAAATTGTTTGGATATTTTATTTTCTGTACAGTCTGGGTTGCAAAGCCATTTTCCTATTGGGAGGTAAGTCCAGAGAGGACCCACCAATAGCAATGTTTCTCCGAAGTGGTGATGCTGTACTTATGGCCGGAGAAGCAAGGGAATGTTTCCATGGTAAGTGCATGCTGTCTGGCAATTTTATATTTTTATGATTTGGTGCATACAATCACATATAAATCCTAAAAGCAGTCCACCAGTTTGTATGAGGTAGACAATGTCACCTTCATTTCACATACACTTCATTTACCATCAATGATGCCTTTGTGGCTTAAGATAATTGCGTCTATGAAGTCTAAAATGTTAGAATAACAGATATTTCACAATAATCATTCAACATAAGTGAAGTCAAAATTCCTCAATCAAAAACGTTAGGATATTTTTCAACGTGGACGACAAAAGTTTGTAAAAAGAAATTCTTCATCACACCTCACATGAAGAATTTTTAATAATTCTAAGTCCTTATCACTTACCTGCCATGACATCGACTTATTAGAATTGCTATGCCTAACTTTTATTTCCTTGACTAATGCAATTATAATATGCTGTTATTATATTGCAGTTTGAATGAGTTGTGATGATGTAATATGGTTGTTGACTTCTGCAAATGCTAGCAGTTTCTTCAGCAAAACTAGACATGTCCATTAACTATTGATCTCTAATCTTGCAGGGGTACCCCGGATTTTTACAGACGAAGAAAATGCTGAAATTACCCCTCTTGACTTGCAGTTCTCACGTGAAGATGATCGTTTTTTCTTAGATTATATTACAAATTCAAGAATCAACATCAACATCAGACAAGTTTTTTGAGTCTATCATTTCCTTTTCCCGCCATTTATTAAAATTTGATTTAACAATCAAGTGAGGAAGTTTTCTCAAGAGACATAATGGAGGAGGTTGCTTCAATTAGAGAACTGAGGACCAGTGTTTCGAAGGCTTAGGCATGCGAAAACCAGTAGATAATGCGAATGGTAAGTAAGAAGAGACCATTTGTTGGGATTGTAAGGATAGTCAGTTAAATTTCCCAGTCAGGTATTCTGATACATTTAGCGGAGAAGCAGCAGGAGTCGTGAATTGTTGCTGCAAGTATCTTAGCAACAGATTGTTACAGGTTTTGTTACTTTGAAGCTCTCCCGGGTCTTGGTTTTGCGTCTGAGTCGAAGATGACGCCATTTTTTCCCCTGCAAGTTTTTTATCTGTATCTGCCATTTTTTTCTAAAATTATATGACTTCTGTGATACCTTTAAAACTGTTGGTGACTTTAAAATATTGCAAAAGTTCACTCAATAGAATGGCAAAATCCAAACCTAAACCTAGATTACTAACTTTTCGAAGGAAAAAAAAGAAGAAAAGTGATGGGATTTGGGAATTTAAGAGTGATATACAACGTGTTAGACCAAGTCTTTACGGCTCAACTACATAAGATTCTTTCCCATTACAAGTTGACTATTCATAATTGCATATGGGCGGCTTGGGCACACATGGATGGAAATGGAGGAGATAGAGACTTGGGTGCTTGAATTGACGACGATGAATGCCGATTCATGAGAAAGTGTTGGTGGGATTTGTCTCATTTTATGAAATAATTGATAATGGGTACTAATTACTAATTAGTTCAATTGTTTAAATTTTTATAATTGAATTAAAAGGTCTATATTTTGAATCTCGTTTATATGGATAATAAGACAGTGAGTTGTCATTAGATTAAATTTTATATATATATAAGGTTAGAAATATCTTTCCTAGTGTGTTGTGTCATATTAACCGTTGAAAGGTATTTAAGGTCACATATCGAACGGATGGATTTAGGCATTTAGCCACTCTTAGAAATTTTATTGTTCTTGGTGTAATCTTCATATAACTTGATTATTTTTTGGCTAATATAAAGTATATAGGGAGCAAATAATATGGGTTTGTGTGAAATAAAAGGGCAAAAAACTTGCCAAAGGAAAGGATAAACTTTACTTCATATTTTATGTAATTATATTTAAAAAACAAAACAAAAAGTTGTGGGTAGGGGTGGTATTTTGAATTATCGTTCGTTTATTTATTCGATTCGATTTGTATTAAAGAATATATGAAATAAATGAATTAATATTATTTGATTGTTTATTAAATGAATTAATATTATTCAATTTGTTTATTAAATGAATCGAATATGAATTTGAACTCACTAATTCATTTATTATTTTTGTTTTATTAGTTGCATTATCTTTTAATTAAGATTCAAGAACATGTTGTCAATTACTAAAAAAAAAATTATATTGTCTAGATTTAATGGATCATTTTTAATAAATTCATTAATTCAATTTTAGGAAACCCATTAATTATACATTTTAATAAACCCATTAAAAAAAATTATATTGTATTCAAATATGCACAAAAGTAAGCATTGAGCATTCAATAATAATAAGCCAAAGAATAGGTAGAAGAGAAAGCAAAATAAAATAAAATAAGCAAAACCAAAGCCAAAGCATCTTCACAAAACGACACCCAAAACTCACGCGCCTACGTGTACAAATCCATCACCACCTTTTATATTCCCACAGAATATAAGCCACGCCACTTATAATTAAATTCCCCAGCTTCGACTTCGAGATCTTCATTCTCTCTCTCTCTCTTTTTGAACCCATCTCCGTTTCGCAGTTTGATTAATTCGATTCAATTTCCAAATGGGTCCAATCGTGTTGACTCAGCTGGCTACGGGTCTCAGCGTCTTGGCCGGGGCGGCTCTGGTCAAATCGGTCATGGACCAGAAGCCCATGGCCGGCCCATTTTCGAGGTGTCCCAGTTGCAACGGTACGGGTCGGGTCACGTGCATGTGCGCGCGGTGGTCGGATGGTGATGTCGGATGCCGGACTTGTTCCGGGTCGGGGCGAATGGCGTGTACCAGCTGTGGAGGTACCGGTACCGGTCGGCCCATACCGGTTAGTGTATCGGTTCGTCGACCGAACCGGCCGTCTTGATTACAAGTTGGTTTTATTTTTGGCCCTTATGTAAGTAAATTAATTATAAATTTGATGGCTATACTTGAAGAGAGATTAGGGATTAGTAGGTTTTAATTGTAATGGCATTACTCTTCGTATATAATGAGACAAGATTATCATTTAATTTTGTTTTTTTTGCTGCTTCTGCTTTTGCTTCACAATTCAGTTTATTCTTTATTTTATGTTTGGAATAATTTAGAATTTTTAGTATATAATTGTTCAAAGTTCAAACCATTTTTTTAGTATAATTATTTAATTTTGAAATTTATTTTTAGAAAAATCTGTATTTGTAAATATTCTTGTATTTAATTTTTTTTTCCAATACAAATTATGTTAATAAACATGAAATTAATTATAATGATTTAGAGGGTATATTCAAGAGTTTTATTGGACTTGGAAGTTTGGAGCTTGTTGGGTGAAAAATCCTGGACCCGGATTTCCTTTTGACATGAGATTAAAATACACCAGGTGATTGAAAAATAAAAATTATCACCATCGGCGTTGTTTGGGGCCATATTGAATATAGTTATAATTTTATCTCAAATAATTTTAATCTTAAAAATATATTTTAATTTGATTTAAATACTCACAACGGACAGATAGTATATAATTTTATAGCTATCAATTGTGTGAAAAAGTACTTTTAGAAAGTAGCATACACTACATGCCTTAGTTTCTTATAAAAATTCGAATAATTAAATCTTAAATTTTTTGACACCAAGCCACATTCATTGGGGTTTCTAGTTGATGAGTAATTTTTGGTGCAACGGAGACACGAGTGATGTGATATCACTAACAAATTAGTGAATGACATGTATGATATAATATTCATCTTTTAAATTATTTTTAATATTTTAACACGTGTGACATGAATTATTGAATTATTATATAAATAACGTGGTATCTTTATATTGTAGATTTTTTCTAGTTGATGCACATTAGCTTGTGTGCAATATCAGTCACTTGAGTGAATTTTATAATACGTGCAAATCCAGCTGATGCACATTAGCTGGTGGGCAATTAGTTACTAGAGTGAAATATTTTAATTTTTGCTACTCCAATCTTTCAAGTTGAAAAGTGAACTTGCATGTAGGAAACACTTCCAGAAGGAGAAAAAGCAAAAAGAAATGGAAAGCACAAAGAAAAAGCACACACCTGATTTTGAATAGGTCAGCTGGTCAGGATTGGCAAGTCAATAACACATAAATTTATGAAAAAGTTTGTGAAATGGTCCAATTGATAGCATTTAATTTTATGTTTGATTTTGTTTGCGGCATTAAGAAAAGCAAAATGTTTATTTTATTGCTTCAGGAAGTTGAGTAAACAATTTTTTTTGGAGCATTCTTTCCTATTTAGTGGAAGTTTCTCATATTTAATTAATCTTTTCCCTTTGATTTGCCCTCTCATGAAGATGAAGTGTTGCTTCCCAAACAACCATGTCGCGTAAGATATTATTCTCTTTGACAGTCTAAATTTAAAATTCGGTCTCTCAAAATTTTATTCTTAGTATAAAATTAAACCTACTCAAAAAGCATATTGTTAGTCCAACAATATCATCACTTGTAATTACATTTCCAACATCTTTCTCAAACAATACATTTTCATCAACCAATCTTAATAATTCTTGAGTGATATACTAAATAAATTTTGAGCACACTTTTTACCTTGCAGCATTATGATGGAAACCTCCAAATCACATAATAATCTTACAATAAAACAGACAAAAACAGAAGAGAAAATTGCACTTTAATTCATGAAAATGAACTGAAATCATAAATATAATTGAAGGTGAATAGATTCATCAGTCATTGCTCAACTTGAGGTGTTGGCAACCTTCATAGGGTTTTCCTCTCCAATTCCCAATTCCCAAATTCAACAATGATATCATAACCCAAAATGAAACAAAACATCATAATTTATATATTGTTGATGGACGATTTGTGTTTCATGGGTAGTTTCGAGATAACACACTCGAGACAATCTTCCATCAACCTTGAATTTGTTTGGTTATGGGGAGACAAAGGCAAATTTAGTAAAAGACGAGAAAAATACACAGTTGACAAGAGAGTTTTAACGTGGTTCGGCGAAGCGAATCCAGCCTATGTCCACGGGCACAAAATGGTGGGGGTTGTTTTATTACCAGAACTAACTCGGCCGACCTGTTTTCAGGAAGGGTCTAACGAAACCGAGCAGTTTAAAGAGTTTTTACAAGTAGTGCTCATTTTCCTTTGTTACCAATTTGATATATCCCTACTAATGAATCTAACTTTCCTTTATATACTCAGGAATTACAACACTATTCCACACTTTCGTGACGTTTCCCGCGTGAAATCTTGACTGATTGACGGGCTCTCTACCCCAAGACTGTCTTCGCCAAAAGCAAACCTGTCATCTGACGGCCTGTCACATCAATCTGTCTTCTCTACTGCTACACGCAACAATAATGATGCCAGCATGTAAAGTGCCTTTGAAAAATGACACGTGTCGAAGGGAAAAAACCAACCATTCTGATTTTATGTCGGTCTCTAAGAGGTCGGCCAAATGATCTGTCGAGCTTCCCAAACTGATACCGTTATGACCCGAAATACCCGAACTCACCAATCTGCTTCATGGGGCAAGGCAAGACCAAGTCGAGCTTCCGTTCTGATATGGTCGGCCTCGGTTCCGATGTTGTTGGTCTCTGAAGTCTGTACCGAGTTGCATTTCTCTGGTTGGTCAATTATGGAAGACTAGACCCGAGCTCCATTACCGAGCCGACGAATCGCCATACATCATCTGGCCTCTGGTCCTTCAGATGAGGAGAATTTCCTTCTCTACCCTTACCGAACTGTTCAGAAAATTTAGCCGCGGAAATCCTCATCAACATTTGTCCATTAGTTCTCGGTTCCAACGAGTGTACGAGTTGGTGCCGGGAACTACAAAAGTCTGAAGTGAGTCAATCAACTAATTGCTGGTCCGACTCAGAAACAAAACAGAGAATTTCCCCGGACCTTGATTAAACCATCATCGGTCATCCCCAAGTGCTCGGTCAGAAAAATGCAGATTTTTGTGTCGATTCCCCAATTTGAGTCTAATTCCTCTTTTACCATTCTGGTAATCGCTCCTCGAGAACCGCAAACCATCATATCTTCATAAATGTCCGTCAAATCAACTTTAGGGTTTTAACCCGAGCGTGCCACTTGTCAAGAGCTCACGGTCTTCCTGCCTAAAAAACTCAAATCAACCGGCCGTTCTCGAGGCATCCAAATGTCTCTGGATCTCAACCATTCATCCCAAACTGATCAGATGGAGTCCGAAGAAGACACGCGGCGCACATCTGAAGACTCTCCGATCCGACGGTAAAAAACGCACTGTGTTGACTATAAGAAAGCAAAGCAACGATCATTTCTTTCTTTTACGAAAATCACACCTCTCAAACTACGAAAACTCTTCTTGCACCTAAGACCAGCGAACTTTCAACCGACCAGACCAACTGCCAGCCATCCTTCTCAAACCAAGTAAGTTTCCTCTCGACTCTTCTCTCTTATTTTTTGATGTATTCTACCATTGTTGGTTGGTGCTTTCTGACTTTCTACATGTTGTTGCTTGCTCTTCTTTTTCTGTATTATGAATCTTGTTTCAGATTTGGTGATGGATGTGTTGTTTATGTGTCTTCTGGTTGAAGGATGGATAGTGGGTATGATACATGTGTTTCGAGATTTTTGAGTGTTGTGTTTGGTGGTATGTGTTTTAGGAGAGACTTGATGTTTGTGGTTATTGCTAGGGCATTTAGAGACTGTAGGCCTAGGTTCTCGATAGTCAGAATAGCTCTCAAATCCGTTGTGCCTTAAACTGACCGCTGACTGTCATTCTTATTCATGGCGATTGTCAGAAATGTCTGACGCTGAATCCTCTTCGGCCAAGCCTATAGAACCTCAACTACCTCGCGCTGCATAAACCTCCTCCAGCTCGGGTGCACCCAGCCTGTAGGAGCTAGATACCACTCCAACCCCTTCTGAAATAGAAAATGATACCTACCACCACAGAATCCCCCGAAAAGACCCTGAACCTGGAGAACTGGGCAGTTCGGCCTTGGACATAAGTCGGCCTTCTACCATTACTGGAGATGCATTGTGTGTGCTTCGTCAGCAGTACGAAATCCTGATCGACATAGCTCTGGATGTCTCTGGCTTGTGTGATCGTGCGAGCCAACCCGACGAGGGCTCGGTCGCCCTTCTCCCTTCATTTTTTGAGTGCAGTCTTCGGCTGCCCATCCAACCATACTTTGCGGGGATGTTGGCTAGGATGGAGATTGCCCCTGCCAACTAAATTTGAATAGCTGGAGAATTTTTTCCGGCTTGCATGTGATCTGGCACCATGCAGGCCTTGGAGAGCCGACTTTCGAGGAGTTAAAAAGGTTATACCAGCTGAAGGCCAACCCGAAATCCCATCACGGTTGGTATTACATATCCTCGTATGCCGACGTCCCCACACTCATCAAAGACCTTCCCCAAACCAACAAAAATTTCAAAGACCTCTGGTTCTGGGCTACAAGTGACTAGGGACGGACCTGGTCAACATGCTTGGAGATGACATAAGTCCCCGATATCTTCAGAGCAGGAGGTTAGGACTCGGTTTCTTGGATTTTTTTTCTTAACTTTCATGTCAAAATGTTAACTCTTTAACCTTTCTCCGCCTGCTGGAGGGACCCTCCTAAGGTTACCCATGTGGTTTTTGTTAGGATCAAGGTGGCCCGAAGCTATACCAGCCACTGGAAGAGGGTAGTCAATAACTCGGCCTTCTTGTAGTCAGGCCTCATTCGGAGTGCACCTTCACAGATCCCGAGGCAGATGGGTAGGTTCTTACTATTTTTCTGACTGATTCCCTTGTACGTATAACTCACAAATGACTTGAATTTTACCTTAATTCTGAACTGACCATGCTTTTTGCCTTATTATATTGCAGGAATGTCGAGGCAGCCTAAATATCTTGACCAACTGGTAGGTGCAGCAAATGGTACGGTCCGGCTGAAGCTGGGTCTTCTCGGACACGGTCGACAGCTGCCGAGGCCAAAAGGAAAACCAAAGAGGTGGCCCGGCCGACTGCTCAAATCTCAATCTCCCCATCCAGGGCACCCCCAATGGGCACAAGCCGTCCTTCTAGCCCCCCAAGGCCTGCTAGCCAACGAAGACACATGATCGGGGCGAGAGAGGCTGATCCGGTGGAAGAGTAAGAGGAATAACAACTTCTGGTCTGGAGGCAGGCTGTTCGGAATGAGAGAAGAACTACAGAGTCCTCCTCCAAGAAAGAAAAAGGCGTCGTGGTGCTCGGGGCGGACGAACTTAGTGAAAAAATCCGAAAGGCCACTTACCACCTCGTACCGGCATTTAATGAACTGGCCGACGCAATTCCTCTGGGGGAGATCCCAAAATACGAAGACATCTCTCCGGATGACGTGGTTACAGAGCTTTGCTCCCATATGGCCAAGATAACAAACTTCATGTTTCCACCATGTATCTTTACTTGGGTGTTGTTCTGACTTCTCTCTTTCTTTCTTGCAAGCAAACTATCTGTAGGCACTGCATTTTTCATAAGTCCCTATGATGAGTCTCATTTGGAGACACTACCTTTAAGTCACGGAAGTCGCGGGAAACGGACGTCGAAAGGGGAAATTCAGAACGAGCATGTCATCAGATTCATTTCACAAGTTCACTGTTTTTCGTTCGTGCTGCGTTCGTGACCACATTCGAACGTCAAACTGTTGATAAAAATAACCAAGCCCCAAGATCAACAAGAACAAGCAAAATATATAAATACATGAATGAATAAATTGAAGTATGGCGGAATCATACTCACAATACTTGAAAATGGATGCTTAGATGATGCGAAAACTCCTCCCTTGTGCAGTGAAGCTCTCGGCCAAGAAGAAAAGAGGGACTCCAAGTCGAGTTTGATCCTTCCAAGCTCAAGGATTAGCTTCCCATATCACCTATGTATGATCCCTTGAAGGTGCTAGCCTTTGTTGTGATTTTGAATGCACAACTTCTTCAAATCTTGCCACAAAAATTGAAGAAAGGAGAGCCAAAAACTGCTTGCAAGTTTCGGCAATGTGAGAGAGAAAAGTTGAATTATTTTTGTTACAAAAAATCAATTTATATTTATGCCATAATATTTATTAAATTAATAATAAACTTATGACACAAATCATGCAATGGCTTAGAGTGTCAAACACTCAATTTCCATGCAAAACCATTGAGTGCATTGTACACTATCTCCATGCAATGCATTAGAATTAAATAATGCATAATATGACATGTGTCATGTGGGCCCCACACGTTTCCAAATGAAAGTGGGCCCACGTGCACTCACGCGTTCGGGTTCGATATTTCCGAAATACCGAACTTACGTCGCGACGTTAATTAAATCGAATTTAAATAAATAATTGCGCCTAGCGAAATTATTATTTACGTCGCTAACGAATTAATTCTAAATTAACTCGTTTGCCCGAATTAAAATCTAATTTTAATTTCGCGTCGAAATCGAATTTCGATTATTATATCGAATATAATAATTTTACGATTAATTCCAAATTAATCGTTCTCTCTCTATGTATAGTACTTTATCCAAGATAAAGTCTCTTCGTAATTAATCCAAGATTAATCGAGTTTGAATCATACGTCATTGGTGAATCTTCGGGAAGCGACCCAAGAGATCTCTGGATATGTTGGCAGTAAATACGGCCGTCAGATTATCTGAATACGTACGTACCAAGTACTACGTTTTTACCGATTTACAAGACAAGTTAGCCTCTAGCAAAACGCCATGCCTACCCAATTCTCCAGAAATATTCTTATTGGAATATAAGATCTATAACAGGCGTAGTATACTGTAGTATAGTGTATATCGAACCAGTATCAGATGATCACATGTAAGGCCTGGGGCTGGAGATGTGTCTGCCCCGTACGATACACATATCGGACATCAAGCAACCAGTCTCTTTGAATCGGATAATCCTGACCTAGTCATATTATCCCGATGGTTGCAACCATTATAGAGTACTAGTTCTGTATCCCTCGCGATCATCATCTCCATATGTCTGAAGTGATACTTCCATCTTGACATCACACCCAATACACTACGATTCTCGATAAATCCAGAAGAGGTGTACACAGAACCCGTTAAAGCCCTGGACCACCAAACTAAAGTTTACCGATTGTCGTAAGTACTAGCGATGCAAGTCTCAGGTTAAGATCATATGCACCTACCCTGAAGCGGACTCCCATAGACACGCAGACATACTACCAATGGGATTCCGCGGGGTCTATCCAGAGCGAAGCTGTTTTCCGTACCATCGGTAAAACACAACCTCCTACCGCACTTGCATAAGTATCATATACTTAAATATATAAGAACTATGCCGTTGTGCCCTCACAACATGCACAAGTGCAGTACTAGTCTATTCCGCATTATCGATGTCCAATCTCGATAATACTACGATTAGGGATATTTAATGATTAAACCTTTATGGATTGATACCGTCTCATATCATCACAATCCGGAACTAATCATAGGGACTCTTACCATTTATATCATAGTAAATAAATTACAAAACGGTAAAAGGCAATTTCATTACTACATAGTTAATTTTGTACAATAATACAATATCATTTACAAAATAGTGACGCTATGGGTCATAACTGTCTAACACAAACATATTACGGGCGTTCGTGTAGCGTTCGAATCAGCGTTCGAACGGCGTCGGTATTTCTGGTTTTGCTGCTAGCCACACGCCCAAGCCCAATTAGCCCACCAAAGCCCATAAAACACATCCCAATTAATAAAACACATATTTAACACATGGGGAATTAAATAAAATATTAATTAAATCATATACCAAATTAAATAAAACATTAAAATCAATCAACCAATTATATTCCTAATCAAGAATATTGTATTCCTAACTTAACAAATATTATGCCTAAACAACACAAACCAAATATATTGACTTCCTAATTGAACTAATTTTGTCCCCCCCTAAATCTTAGGCCTTCCTTGCATGACACACAAATCATATCCCCCATTAATGCCAAATCAATTTCCTTGTCAAGCATGAGTAGCCCTAGCCCTTTGCCTATAAAAGAAACTCAATTCCAACCCTTGAGACAGCTAGCCAACTTACGCACACACAGCAAACAAAAAGCTCTCTCAATTCACGCCATATACGAGAAAAATCACAGCCCTTAAACACTCTCCATAACCGAAAACAACACCCCCCCAAAAACACCCTTGCATTACCGAAATCACAACCTTAAACACCATCTATTAACAGCCCCTAAATCACATAAACCAGTAACTAGAAAACTGCACTTTTAATCCCTAAAACAACAACAAAAAAACTGCACTTAAAGCCTTTAGAAACACCCAAAAACAGTAGCCTAAAACACAAAAAACAGTGACCAAAATACAGCAGCGAATCGGAGTCAAAACAGCAGCAAATCGGAGTCAAAACAGTAGCTTGAGCAGTGGAACAGAGAGGAAAGGCGTGAACCTGTGAACCGGAGGAGTTGCAGAGCATTCCCCCGCTTTTCGACGACCGTGCACCGTACTTCCGAGAGTCGACATAAAAGGTTAGACCTGAGGGTACTTTTCCTATTATTTCTATCTATCTTTTTAATTGTTTTATTCATCTTTGTCGCATGAGAGTCGTTTATTAGTGTATGATTGTGGCCCTTGAATGAATGAAAGATGTGTCGCCTCTCGTGGTATATAGGATGGAAACCCAGACATAAATTCCATAGCTGATTCCGAATGGACGGTAGTATGATCTGTACTCGAGATAAACTTCACGTACCACTTGAGTACACGGCACATACTTTATTTTATCTTGATTTGTTTATTGTTGTCATTTATTTTCTGTATCTTATTTGTTTGAGTAATGATGAGGTCAAGCGCATGGGCTTAGTAAGTGCGATTAAATATCCTCTATTTCAAGGGGTTAAAATCCTTTACCACGATACTTCGCCGCGCCGAACGATGTATATTCGTTTGAATGTGAGATGTGTTCAATCGGGTATACGAAGTCTGATATCGTTGCTTCTATTTTTATATACATTATGATGAGATAAAGCGCCTGGGCTTAGTAAGTGCGATCAAATGTCCTCAATTTTGAGAGGTTAAAATCCTTTACCACGATGTTTTGCCGCGCCGGATAATGTATATTCGATTGGATGTGAGATATGTTCAATCGGATACACGAAGTCCGATATCGTTGTCTTTACTTCTTTATGTATGTATTGTGTTGTTTGCGCATGGGCTTAGTAAGTGCGATTAAAGGTCCTCTATTTTGAGAGGTTAAAATCCTTTACCATTATGCTTTACCGCGCCGGATAGTGTATATTCGATTGGATGCGAGATGAGTTCAATCGGATACGTGAGGTCCTACATTGTGGATTTGTTTGTCTATGTATGTGTTGCATGCATCAGGTCTGGTTCCGTTCAAACGCGTTCCCGAACGCCACACGAACGCGAACCTTCTGTTTACCATTCGAACGCGTTCTCGAACGCTACGCGAACGCGCACGTATTTTCTTAGTTTCATCATGCATCAGGTCTGGTTTAGTTTGAACGCGTTCTCAAACGCCACACGAACTTGAACCTTCTGTTTATCATTCGAACGCGTTCTCGAACGCTACGCGAACGCGTACGTATTTTCTTAGTTTCATCATGCATCAGGTCTGGTCTCGTTCGAACGCATTCTCGAACGCCATACGAACGCAAACCTTCTGTTTACCATTCGAACGCGTTTACGAACGCTACACGAACGCGCACCCACTGAACTGAGTCCTTTTCATCAGATTTCGTGCATAATTATCCCTAGTAGTTATCCCTTCGTATGATGAACCTGATTTTTCTCTATATTACGCAAGATTGTACATTTGTCGTTCATCTGTATTCCCCACATGTATGAGTACAATGTGTTTATTAGCTTGTATGCTTGCCGTATGTTAATTTATCTTCATGCATGCAGTTTGAGGCATGTATTATATGCAAATAGGTTGTATGCAAATTCATATATAGGTTGTATGTAAATATGAAGATGTGTTACATGTAAATTTAGATGAGCTTTTTTTGATGTATGCATGCGAACTTAGGAGTAAATCATCCTTGGAAATAAATGTTGCTTAGGCTTGGTTGAATTATTACACAAATCATTTTATTACAAGTGGCATAAGTAAGGGACCATTTCGAACCCAACGTTTTGAGGTCTTCCCTTGCGAGGGGTGAGTGCGGCCTTAAATCTCATTTTCCCGGTTCACACCGGGTGGCGACTCCATTATTCTCTGGTTTAGTTCCCCGCGGGCTACTTCGTACTCCCAACCGGCCCCGAGCCCGGGACAGCATGCGTCGCCCAGTTCCTGTGTTCCCACAGTCTAGCGACTCCACTGGGGATAGAGAATCGGCCCCGAAATATTGTCTTGTAATGTTTGGATTTGTGCTTTAATTAACCGTGTCGGTTTAAAAAAAAAGGGTTTAATCAAAGGCACTTTAAGGCTAGGTAATGGTTTGGTGTCTTTCCTCATTCACTACCTTTCTATAAGGAAAAGCTGTGAAGGCACCTAGATAATCACTTACTTAGGGCCTATTGTGATGGACTAATTTGGAGGACCCGTTGTTTATTCCTGTCACCAAGCGATAAGAGCCTAAGAGGCTAGGGTACTTAAGAGAGCTTCGCTCCACCCTCCCTCTGGGGAATCTACAACGAGAAATCCATTTGACAGTCAGTCACACACCATAGCTTGTTGGCACGTACTTTAGGGTATAAAAAGGTGCGCTCACTTGGTCGCTCGAACCCTTGAGTGGGGAGACCTAGTTGTGGGCAATCCTTCGCCAGCGAGAGTCTTTAACTACACTCCCGCAAACCCACACGTAGACCGGGATTGTATGGCCTATAGCAACTATTTCCTTGTGCTTGTGGACCATCCTCATTTGGATGCAGTTGGACTTCTTGTCAGAAATGCGAACTTGTTGGGCCATTTAAACTGGGACGAGTTCGTATCCTATAATGATTGGGCCAAATGCTTCTGAAATGTTGATAGGCCACTCTGTAGAAATTAATTTTGTATGCTTGTGTTTGGGAACATTGTTGTTTGGATCCATTGGGACCTTTTGACATGACGTATGGGCTTGTTGGGCCATTTAAACTGGGACAAGAACATCTTATCTTATGATGATTGGGCTGAAAGCTTCTAAAACGCCAATGGGTAATTATATGTTTGTGTTTGGGAGCATTATCATTTGGATACGGTTGGACTTCTTGCCATGAGATGTGAACTTGTTGGGCCATTTAAACTGGGACGAGTTCACTCCTATGACAGTTGGCCCAAAAGATTCTAAAATGATGATGGGCCGATTTGTGTGAAAATTTTAAAGAGTCGATATATTCCTTGTATCACATGCATCTCATTCATCTCATGCATACATATGTCCTGTTAACACCTTCCATGTCTCTAAAAGACATCATAGATTCTTGTTGGGTTAGAAAAGAGGGAAGACTCACTAAAAGGCCGGTAAAAGATATGAGTACATCCGATAGCGAGGTATCCCGGATAGATCAGTTGGAAAACGGTCTCGCCAAAATTACTGAACAGTTGCAAGCCTTGACTACTGCTGTGGCTGGTATGGCTGTACCTCGTGCTGGGGGGAATTCTGAGAATGTGAGGCGCGAGGAGCCTCCGAATGGGTTAGGGGATGACATCCCCGCTTTTGATGACGACATGGCAGAGTATGCAACAGGCAAAGTGATTGGGTCTTAGGCAGAATTTCAGAAGCTTCGTGATCAGGTTGAAACAGTTACCCGCAAAATGAAGGGTAAACATGAAGAGTTGTTAGATTATGAGGCAATGACCTTCGAAGAACAGTTGCATGCTCAGTTCAAGATGCCAGATATGGCTAAGTTCAACAGGAATGGGGATCCGAGGGTTCATCTCCGTCAATACGTATCAGTTATGAGTTCTGTGGGTTTGACAAAGCGACAGGTACATAAGATGTTTGGAATGTCACTCGATGGGGCACCAGTGGTATGGTATCACAGCCTTGAGAAGAAAGTAAGGGAAGATTGGAGGGAATTGGCCGATGCATTCCTGAAACAGTATGTCACGGACTTGGAGATAGATCTGTCACTCCGTGATCTGGTGAACACCAAGCAGAAACCGGAAGAGACTTTCAAGGAGTATGTGGACCGCTATAGAAGCCAGCTCTTAAAGATGCAGACCAGATCCTCAGAGAAGGACCAGATAAAAATGATCATTAAGGGCAACAAGCCCTCCATCTATGGGAAACTGAGGAGGATGACCTCCATGATCAATGACTTCCGACAGTTGAGGGAAACTGTCATGGATATTGAGGAAGAAGAGGCCGAGAATAGAAAATTATATAGTCTGAACATGAGGCCCATTGGGGGGACATCGGGAACATAGCCCGTTTCTCCTGAGATTGCCGCTATCCGAAACCGGAGATTCTCCAACTTGGATAGACCCCTGTCCAAGGTATTGGAGAAATTGAAGAGACAATGACTCCTGAAACCCTTAGAAACCAAACCACTCCCAAACCCACCACCACCACATTTCAACCTAAACCAATATTGCTAATTCCACCAACAGAAAGGCCACAATATCGACAAATGTGCCCGACTCCGCCATGAAATCCAAGACTTATAGACTCCAAAAAGATACTCGACCCTGAAATAGAACGCCCCAATACACACCAGAACCATTTGCCAAATTATCACTCTGTCCCGCCACCAACCTATACGATAAACTATGGCCTACCCGAGAACCTTGTCCTCAAATCCTTTGACCTCCAAGCTGTTTGCCTTGGGATTTGGGATAGTAACAGCGAAGATGAAACTGGACATGGGAAAAGTTTATGGGCAGACTTCTCTAGTAGTGCTGAAGAAGAGGTGAGGGGTATGACACGCAGCGGGCGTTTCTACAATGATATGACTGATAAGGGTAAAGAAGTGTTGACTGGAGGAAGAGAAGTGGCAGAAAATTGGGATAATACCGGGGGAGATGTAGTGCTGCAGCAGTTGAGGAAAACCCGAGCACAAGTGAGTATCTGGGATTTGTTGTGTGCATCTCAGGAGCACAGACGGGCCATGGTTGAGGCCTTAAGCAAGATAGTGGTGACGGATGATGCAAACCCCGCAATGTTTGTTGGATCAGTGCAAAAGGAGGCTTTGCAGGCAATCACTTTTTCTGAGGAAGAACTCCCAGCTGAGGGGAGAAATCATAATAGACCTTTGTTTATCAGAGCTAAAGTGAGGGGTAAAATGACCTCTTGTGTGATGGTGGATGACGGCTCATCCATTAATGTGTGCCCGTTGAAGATTTTGGCCAAGCAGGGTATGAAAACGACAGATCTGGATCCCTCTAGTATGACCATCAAGGCTTATAATGACAGTAAGCGAGGAGTTGAGGGTACATTTGTAGCAGCAGTCAAGGTTGGTCCTATTGAGGACGAAGTTGAGTTCACAGTGCTGGACATCCCAGCCACTTTTGCCTTGTTGTTGGGAAGGCCTTGGTTTCATAAGCTTGGGGGTGTGCCCTCCACTCTGCATCAGATGATTAAGTTCCCATATGGGGGAGAGATTTTCACCATCCGAGCTGAGGTAGACAATGATGTGGCTGCTTTGGAAATACAACATTTCACGAGGTTCCAAGTGTCGGCAACTTTTGAGGAATGGGTGGATCCTAAGGTAGCTTGGATCATGGGAAAAATGAACTTCGAGCCGGGTGAGGGTTCAAAACTGCCAGACTTCAGAGGACAGACTACTCGAAGGGGTTTGGGGTACAAATCTGACGAAGAAAAGCCGAAGGTTAAAAAGAAAGGGTTGAAACTGGCAGATTGTTTTGTGAAGGCTTCAGGGTATAAGGGTGAGCCCGAACCAATAGAATTTAACGGGATTGTGGTGCCGGGTTTCGAGATCTTCCAAGAGATGCTGGGCAAGAAGCTGTTGACCGAAGAAGTTGTGGAAGAAGTAGAGAATTGGGAAGAAGAATTGATGAAGTTGGAGATCCTGACTTTGGGAGAGGATAAAAAGCCTGAAGAAAACCTGGTTGCAGAGGAAGAAGTGTCTATAGATGAAGAAGACGTTTACCTTCCTGATTTATTTGAATGTACTTCTGCACTATCCAATAATAAAGACATTTCTTTTGCTTACTTGTCTGAGTCACTTCCATTTGCTCTACAGGAATCAAGCATATTTGATATCAGTTCAGCCAGAACTATTGCATTTAACTTGGGTACATCTGAGAACCCCATTTCAATCACACCAATGTTCTCGGCCTCTGAAGAGAATCAACCCGAGGCTCCTGCTCCCGTTTCCGGAGCCGAGATAGCGGACGTCCCTCATACCTCCCAGGACGAAGTCACTGCCCTCCCTACCGAGTCCGAGCCTACTCAGCTGTAATCTGAGCCTATTGAAGAAGAAGAAGTTGATGCCCATGCGTAGGCTAATCAGTAAAGGGTGACCCGAACGGGGCCTTGTGTAAACTTAAAACAATTCAATCTTTCTTATTTCTTTTGTAATAACACTTATAACTTTTCTTCTGTTATGTACTCCAAATTTCATTTGCTGCTTTTCACAACTTATTCTGAATTTGATTTTGCACCCAACCAACTCGAGTTTGGCCACGAGAGGATAGTCTGTCCCTGAACCGAAATCAAATGCATTCGATGGGACGTAACTCAACCCCGAGCTGAGAAGAATATTTGGCTCTAGGGGGAATGTTACGTCCCCAGACCAATGAGGAAGACTCGGTGGGATCTAGCCCGACCCCGAGCTGAGAAGAAAGCATCGGCGGAACGAATCCAGTCCCGAGCAGATGGAATAATAGAGACTCGACGGAACGAATTTAACCCCGAGCTGGTGGAATAAAATAGTCTCGACGGAACGAATCCAGCTCCGAGCTGGTGGAACAATACAGTCTCGGCGGAACGAATCCAGCCCCAAACTGGTGGAACAATACAGTCTCCGCGGAACGAATCCAGCCCCGAGTTGGTGGAATAATACAGTCTCGGTGGAACGAATCCAGCCCCGAGCTATTGGAATAATACAGACTTGGCGGAACGAATCCAACCCCAAGCTGGTGGAGCATTACAGACTCGGCGGAATGAATCCAGCCTCGAGCTGGTGGAGTAATACAGACTCGACGAAACAAATCCAGCCCCGAGCTAGTGGAACAATACAGACTCGACGGAACGAATCCAGCCCCGAACTGGTGGAACAATACATACTCGGCGGAACGAATCCAGCCCCGAGCTGGTGGAGCAATTGAGACTTACACGAGGGAATATTTTCAACCTCTGAGGCTCTGCGGTTCCTGGCGCGGGCGTCCCATTGCCAGATATCAGCAAAAAATAAAAATTGGAACAATGTAAATTTAATAAAAATTGAGGTGACTTAGCACATACTACAAGCAAAAACAATAAGTAAAAATAACAACTCGGGTACTACGAGGCAGCGTCATGCCCGGTGTCTCACAAAACACAATTATGAACCTTATAATTCAGTGTCCCGGCTAACCAGGCTACGGATACGCCGATCCGGGATGGTCCGACAAATCCCCACGGGGGAGGAAGACACCTCGTGTGTACCCTCCCTAGGTGGTTCTCAATGGGATTCACCAGCCAACTCGCAGGAGAAGAAACCTCCATGGGTCCAGTTTACCCAAGACTCATGTAATCTAGGGGACCATTCGGCCAAGCCCAAGCCAGGTGGTCTGATGGTTCTCAACGGAACTCATCAGTCGACTCACAGGGGAAGAAACCTCAATGGGTCCGGTTTACCTGAGACTCCTGCAATCAAGGGGACCATTCGGCCATACCCAAGCCAGGTGGTTTGATGGTTATCAATGGGACTCACCAGCCGACTCGCAGGGGAAAAAACCTCCATAGGTCCAATTTACCCAAGGTACTCCTCAAAAATGCGAGCCATGGGGTAGTAACGCTCCGGCCTCAGGGGTTTGATAATGACACCCAGGATTGGTGTGTCACGAGGGGTTCGCGCGTTTACCGCGTGCGTCCCATCCCTTGACGCATTCTGGATCCTCAAATGTGAAAGGAGTCAGGTCGGAACATTTCCACCCGGGATAATGACACCCGAGATTGGCGTGCCACGGGCTTGGTGCCATTCCCGACTACCGAGCACCCCTTCGCATCGAGCAAATCCCAAGAATATTGAACATAGGTTTCTGATTCAATTAATAAACAAGTAAAATGGACAAGTTTCTTAATTAGAAAGAGAAATCCTTATTCATATTCAAGAGACCTACCGCCCTTCTTACAACTCTCTGCGGGTCATTTCGAGAGAGGCTCTTACAATAATTTTCTGGTTCTTACTTCGTAGTCCGATCACAGCTTCTAGTCTGAACTCCATTCTACAGCTCAATGAGGAGAGCTATTGCCGACCTTCTCTCTCCTTGCGATCACTTTCCTTTTTCCGTTCAAACCAGCTTCCGCTCGCTCCCTTTTCTCTTTCATCCAGCCTTTCTTTCGTTTTCCCAAACCATTCTGCTGCTGAACTCTCCAACGACCTATGGTTTCCACATTCTACCATCGTCTTACTACATAAGCTACTTCTTGTTCTGTCCCCACAGACGGCGCCAATTGTTGACGGACGATTTTTGTCCCTGGAGTAGTTTCGAGATAACACACCCGAGACAATCTTCCATCAACCTTGAATTTGTTTTGTTATGGGGAGACCAAAGGCAAATTTAATAAAAGATGAGAAAAACGCACAAGTTGACAAGAGAGTTTTAACGTGGTTCGGCGGAGCGAATCCAGCCTACGTCCATGGGCACAAAATGGTGGGGGTTGTTTTATTACCAGAACTAACTCGGCCGACCTGTTTTCAGGAAGGGTCTAACGAAACCGAGCAGTTTAAAGAGTTTTTACAAGTAGTGCTCATTTTCATTTGTTACCAATTTGCTATCTCCTTACTAATGAATCTAATTTTCCTTTATATACTCAGGAATTACAACATTATTCCACACTTTCGTGATGTTTCCCGCCTGAATTCTTGACTGATTGACGGGCTCTCTGCCCCAAGTCTGTCTTCGCCGAAAGCAAACATGTCATCTGACGGCCTGTCACATCAATATGTCTTCTCCACTGTTACACGCAACAATAATGATGCCAGCCTGTAAAGTCCCTTTGAAAAATGACACGTGTCGAAGGGAAAAAACCAACCATTCTGATTTGATGTCGGTCTCCAAGAGGTCGGCCAAATGATCTGCCGAGCTTCCCAAACTGATACCGTCTTGACCCGAAATATCCGAACTCACCAATCTGCTCCAGGGGCAAGGCAGGACCAAACCGAGCTTCCGTTCTGATGTGGTCGGCCTCGGTTCCGATGTTGTCGGTCTCTGAAGTCTGTACCGAGTTGCATTTCTCTGGTCGGTCAAATATGGGAGACTGGACCCGAGCTCCATGTCGGGTCGACGAATCGTCATACATCCTCTGACCCCTGGTCCTTCAGATGAGGAGAATTTCATTCTCTACCCTTACCGAACTGTTCAGAAAACTTAGCCGCAGAAATCCCCATCAACATATATAAACCCTAAATAACTAAAATGGCCCATTTACCCTTTCTCATTTCCTATTTTACCAATTGAGTCCTAACACATTAATTCATTTTTTAGTTTCACTTTTTTTAATTAGAAAATGGTGTATTTATAGACAAATTTCAATTTCCAGCTGAATGTATATTCATGGAATCTAAGTGCTCACACAAGTATTTTGTACATGACAGGAGCATTTCTATAAGCACATAGATATAGAGGCAATTAATACAAGGATATAATCATACAAGCTTCCCTAAGAAGATCACCAATTCATTTCAACTTCTTGGCACAGATTTTTCTCTTTCTTTGCTAATGATCTCACTTGGGGGGGTGAAGGCCTGAAACAAATTAAACAACCACAAGCATTAATCAGTTACTTAGTTAATTAATTCATTCATTTATGCGACAAATTAATCACACACATAGACACAATTGGGTACTTAAAACTTACAGCAAAAACTGTGGCATGACCAGGATCGGCAAGGTGAGCAATGAGGTTGTCAATGGGGCGAGTGCCTGTGTAAATGTGTTGGAACCAAGCACCAATCACAGCCAACATAGCCAATCTTCCATTCTTAATCTCCTTAGTCCTCAACTCATTGATCTTTTCCGGGGAGCCAGATCCCCAGCCAAGGGGGTCAAACCAGAGTCCGCCGCCTGGGTACCCAACATCAGTTCCGGTGAGCTTGTTGTTGGGGATTTACACAGCCTGGCTTTAAAATGTCAGCCCACCGTCTGCCCTCTGCCCAGCCGATGAACAGTGTGGTGGTGTCTGTGAAGTATTCTTGCTCCCCAGCTGTGTACCAGGAAGGAGTGTTCAAGATTCCAATTTTTGTTAACAATTCCGGAATGAAAATTCCTGCAGCACCTAACATTGCCCATCTGCAGTGCACATGTTCTGCTTGCACCTTCCATCTCCTGTCTACCAAAATCATTATTCAGCACTTTGTTTCCATAGATGATGATGATGATGATGATTATTATTATTATTATTATTATTATTATTATTAGTATTATTATTATTATTATTATTATTATTATTATTATTATTATTATGTGTGTAAGTATGCATGCAGGGGCTAATCCTGAGGGGATCCCCAATTGGGCTTGTGTAATGCCACGTGGCATGCAGAATCTGATATCATGCTTCCTCCTCCACCTCTTTTTTTTTTTTTTTTTTGCTTCCTTGGATTAATCTCCAGCTTGTGGTTCCGATTGTAAGTTCATGTGCCCAATGCATTATAATATCGGATATTTTCTTTAGTGTTGTATATTTTAATCTATTTCAAAAATATATAATTATTACTTATTTTTGTTACCTCTTGAGTAAAACCGTTATTTGATATTGAATTATGCTTTTTATAAATAATAATTTAAATATAATTAAATTTTAATTATATAATATTATTAACACAAGATGGATAAAAAAATTATGAAAATTTTATTAGGATAATTGGATAAACAGCCAAATTCCTTGAATAATGTGTATTAGGTAATCACACAGGGAAAGCTTCTTCTATGTCACTCCCCTCAAATTTTCTTTTTTAACTATTAGTATAAAATAAATAATAAAAATATCCCTCTAATTTTATAAATTAAATCCTTAAAAATTATAAAATTTCTCCACAAGAAACCTTCTAGCTTCGCCCCCAGTAACCACCCTACTTCAAGTATTCTCCAGTCCACGTATCAGTAAAGAATACTTCTTTTTTCCAAGTAAGTGAAAATACGTATAAGATAAATGGTTTATTTATTTATTAAAATACTAAGGAAAATATTTAAATGGTTTATTTATTTGTATTTTAATAAAAAAAAAAACTAATTATTAAAATACTAAGTAAAATATTTATTTATTTGTATAGTGACTACAACTTGCATTTTACTAAATCAGTTCACTGAGTTAAAAAAAATCAGTTTAAATGGTTTTTCTTATATTCAAACTGGACTTTGAATTAGCCCACAAGACCTGCAACTGGCGTAACTCAGGCTTGTATTTGGAATCAAGCCCAACCCATTGACCATACCTGGCCTTGCATTGGGCCGAAGAGAAATACAGATGCCCATTTTACTTAAAAGAAATAATTTTGGTTTAGTATTGATATTGTTCTATAATTTAATATTTAATATTTACTATTAATTAATAAAATTATTTATATTACTGTTCTTGTTTATTAATGAAAAATAAAAAAATCTCCACCATTGGCCGATGTCGTCAATCAATAGCAGGTGCTAGTGTGGGTAATTTGCGCGGGTCAAGTTGGGTTGAAAAAATCTCAACTTTACAGGTTGGATGGGTTGAGTTCCAATCCGACCTGACAATCCTAGTAAATCATTATGACCAATAATGATACACGATTGTGAATCAATTATTAATTTATTAATTGAAAATTTTAATTATTTTAATAAATTGATATTAAAATAACCAATTTGGTCAATTAACATAGGGATGAACGGGTCTGAGGAGAAATAAATAAATAAAATCCTTCGACCCCAGCTTTGCTTGGCAAGAGGAGAAAAAAATCCTCAAACCTGAAGCCACAACTAATTAGTTCTTATCTCAATTTGTGAAGCAAAATCATATCCCCATTTGCATCACTTTTTGAAGGTGATAAAGTTGTGGCCCGCCACTACCCACTTGCCCTAGCAATTTTTCAAGTAAAAAAAAAAAAAAAAATTGAACACATTTGTTCTTGTAACAAAATTCAAAAGCTTTGAATATCCTCATTTTCCCCACTTGAAATTTTTCTGTGGTGACAATGGAATTAGTTTAAATCTTGAAACCAAAATGAAACTAGGGCTAGATGCTTATTCCTAGTTATCCAAGTTAATGAGTTTCAAGCAAACAGTTCCTGATCATAAGTCATAACCATAATATCTGTTCCTGCAAATGGTGGCGAAAATGATTTTTACACAGTGTCATAATTATGTTTTCTTATTGCAAGCAAAACAAGCTTTTTATATTCAGTTTAATTAGATGCATAATTATCTACAGTTTCGTCCACACGGTAAAGACCCGACAGCAAGATCCAATTTGGTAGCATTACCCGTAACATTGTTACATTATTGGCTACAAATTTTTGCAAATGGATATGTTTAACTTTAACCACTGGCTTAAGCTAAGTTTATATATTAAAAAATGTGGTTCATTACACGAAGACTCCTGACATTATAGGGTTCGGAAGCATAACTATCGTTTCTAAGATTCGAACCTTTAATGTTAGATCACAATGGAACAACCCTTATCGTTGCATTAAGACTCGCCTCTCGAGTTTAGATATTAACGGAATCAAACTAATAGTAGGTAGAATTTAGATTTATATCTTTGGTGTAATTAGTGAATGTTTCGAGTCCAAGCTGAAAATCAAAGCATGTTTGATAGGATTTGGCAATCTTTTAATTTGCAAGTGATGATGATCAACTTGAAAAAGCTATGGATTCCTATTCTACTTTTTTATTTTTCCATGCAGCTGGCATGTGCTTGCTAATTAGTACTGTAATTATGTCTTATGAGAAATTATATCAAAGAAACAGTCTGCTAATTATGTCTACATGAGAATTATAAAACACACAGACACAGAGAGAGAGAGAGAGAGAGCCAACATTCAAAATCATAGCTTACAAAAACCTAAATACAAAGGAAACTGGGCCAACCAAATCATCATCATCATCATCAAAACGATTTTGATTTTGATTTTGATTTTTGATCAGTTGCGGAGTCAACAAGCGAAGACGCAGTCCATGGCATCATTGACTTGTGGTGAGGCTGCTGCTGCTTATACATTGAGGTTCTGAAAGTACTAAATAATGCAACATTTGAGTTGTTAATAATTACTGTAACAACTTTGCTGAACATCAAAAAGTAAATTATTGTGTCGGATCTTGCATATGTTGCTGTTTTAAATTATAAGTTTAAAGTTCGTACCACCTCATTATTTTGCCACATGCTGGTAGGTTTATTACACATAAATTATAAATTTCGGTTTGATGATGAATTGAAAATGCCATTAGGGGTAGCGCGGCGTATATAATGATTTTCTCCCGATCATGTTCAAAGCGAAAGTTTTGCGTTTTTATAGTTCATTTATTCCATATTAACTAAATATGGATTAGCTAACGATTTATTAACCATTGTGCACTCTATCCTTACAAGTCGGTGTTTTTGGGTGAGTTCTACCCATGGGTTCGAAACCAACCGTATAAGAGATACCACCATGTCTCATAATTGCAATTGTGCAGTACAGGGGTGACGCCATTATTGTTGTGTTCGGCCAGATTAGTTGGACTAGTGTAAAATTTAACTTATATGGGCAATGAGATATGAAACATGGTGGAATGTTGTGGTTCATTTATCTTACGTTAACTAAGTATGAGATTATTTGGTTGTTTATTAACCCTCGGACTCTCACTCTTTACAAGCTAATTTTTAAGTATATGTTGTACCTATAGGTTGGTAACATATACACTCACTACAAGAAAAGACCGATTTAGCGACGGATTAATCCGTTTCAAAAGTTAGAAACAGAATAACGACGGAATCGAAATGGATTACAGCATTAGCGACGGGACAAAATTCTGTAACTAATATGTAGTGACTGTGTGTAAGACCTTTTAATGTAAATGCCATTAGTGGCAAATCTAGCAGCTGATGAGTGGACATAGCAAAATCTGCTAAAACTATGATTGTTGGAACATCAATTAATCTTCAGTTTTGGAGGGGGCTGTGAAAATGGGCACAATTGTTGCAGCTAGCCCCATTTAGAGGCACCACAGTCACCTACATTTGTAGGGTCAATAGCCCTAATGCTTTAATAGATTAAAGTTACCATCAATGTTTACACCATTGGAATTGCAATTCTTGTTCAAATATCAACATCTTTCTCCATTAGTGACTTGACTAAAAACTGCAGTGCCTGTTTTTATTTGGGTCCCCTTCTGGTTTTAGAAAAAGCTTCATTGCAACTTTTATTTAAAAAATAAATAATAATAATTTTCAATTGGAGACCATTAGTCCTTTAGCATTCTGATAAGTAATTATCAAAACATTGGGGACATTTTAAGAGTCTTTTGATGAAAATCAAACCATCAACATTCATGATTCAGCACCATTTCTTGTGCAAGAAGCAGCCTCTAATTAAAAGTTGAAAAATGTATAATCATATGAATTTTTTATTCAGTTGACTCCATGATTCTATCCACAGATCTGATGTATGAATAAAATGTTTCATCATGGTGAAAAGGGATTGAAAATGACTACTAAAGAAAAAGAAAAATAAATAAACAAAAAATCTAATTTTAAACAAGGGATTCCTAATTCTTAAAAGTATTGAAAGAGTGCTACTCACAAATAAAAATAAGCTAATAGTTGACATTTTCTTAACCTAAAATTGCAAATACATGCATGTATATAGTAATAAAATACCAAAAGTTATATAATTATTACATCCTTGAGGTGACAAAACTAGATGAAGTCAAAACTCAAACGTATAAACAATGTATGCATGAAATCAATGACAATTAAAATGGACGGCCAGTGCATAAAGGTTCCCGTCATTGCAAGTCCGGGAACGATAAATATAACGTAATTTTATCTTTATAAGTAAATATATTTTTTTCTAAGATTTGAATACTTGATATTAATAAGTCACAATGAAACGATTTTTACCACTGCATCAAGATTCGAACCCTAGATGTCATGAAAGCAAGGACAATTAAGTTGAAAAATTGAATTTACCTCATGAATTTGAAGCTAATTAATAGAATTATATCTCGATATTTTTTTGCTTTCAATTATAATCATGACGAATCCCAGGTTAGATACAGGCATCATGTAGCCCATCTGACTATAATTATGTACTTATCATGGAATCGTAAGCAATATCATCAATTTAATTAATTTGCTTATTTAATTACTACACCTAAACTCAGCCATCCATTACTTCGTTAATTACTTGGTGAAATTAGTACTCCACTAATTTATTTTAAAGGGATTCTATCACATAATTAGTTTCTTAACAAGTCGTGATTAAGTTTCCAAAAGTTGAAACATGCACATCAAGAGCCAAACGTTTTAGTGGCACTAATCCAAGCTCTATAATTAATCAAAATGTGTGAATAACTTTTTTCTCTTTCTTTTACCACCTTTTCTCGGCATCCAAACAGATGAAGTAATTATACATGTACGTACGTAGTTACTCCATTAGGATTTATTTCTTTTTTACTTTATACTCTATTTGTATTGACATTTCATTTCGAGAAAAGTGGAGCAAGAATGGCAAAGGAGATAAATTTGTTTTGTGTATTAAAATTGGCCATAGAAAACATAATTTGAGCTACGGGTATCCGTTTTAAATTCATAATGTATATTTATTCGAAGCTAATTAAAATATATATATACATATATATTTGAGCCGCGAAGTCGTTATTGATCAATTAAACATTTGTAAATTATTTTATTTTTTAGGTCTACGTATTCTTTCCTAATGCTATTGAGACTTTTCATTAGGATTGGACTTATTTCTCATTATTTTGGATTTACTATTTTAGTTTTCGTGTAAATGAGATGCTAAACCCTAATGCTATTGAGACTTTTCATTATTTTTCAATAAAACAAGTATATTATTAAAAAAAAATCGGGTTTTTCTCTATCAATTCATTTCTGTTTCGTCACTCGTGTTTTTTTTTTAAATCGTTGGAAACTCCACCGTCAAACCATTTTTTCTGGGCTTAAGCGGAGCAGGTAAAATCATCGGCTGTCATATGCTCTTACAAGAAACGCACTCCTTGAATTCAAACTCATGACCTCAATATGAGATCCTGAACCCTACACCACCAAGTCACCCATGCTTACCGCCGAGTAGCTATAGGGCGATAATTATTAGACTCCATATATATTGAACCGAAAAAATTATTATTCCAAAAAATTGGATTGATTGATTGTCCATTAGGTGATGTTAAACAAGATTAGATGCCGACCAAGCATCAAGATTTTGTTTATAATACATGGCATGATGCATATTGCTTGCTAAATTAACCAATAAACCTAATCCGTTACCCTTTCAATTTCTCCATGTCGGTTTTTTGGACGGCCACATACGACCATCATCATTTTTATGCATGTTACATCGTAGTCAACCTTAATATTAATAATAATTATCATTTTAATTAATTATTATTAAACGATTCTCTTTAATGCTAATACACAAATGATTAGATATATCAATGTTCATTGATTTAGGAAGTTAGATGAAATGGAGCTCTCAACGGTGACGTTTTTGAACACCATTTTGTATCGAGATTCATGCATGATGAAACTAATAAGACTGCAGAAAGGCCGCAATGGGATTGTATTAATCTAACCTAATATTTGTCATGTCTTTCCTTAAATTAATTAATTATATATTCTTTTTCAGAGACATATGTTTTGTGACTTTTTAAATAATTAATTCTTATTGAAAAAAAAAATAGCCTGTCCATTTTGTAAATGACGTTACAAAGGCCATTTTCAAAGAGGAGATTTAAAAAGTTTAAATTAATTAAATTCAGAACTTAAATTACTGCTTTCACATATGTTAGATAATGGTTTTCAGCCCCCAAGAAATCAGAATCTCGAGAAATGGTAAAATGAGATTTGCACTTGACGGGCGGTCCGAAGTCCTTGTAAAAGGATGAGGTCATGAAAAAAAACATGGGCTCGAGATGCAGAAAGTCAACCCGATGGCAGAACCAAAGTATCAGAGCAACACTTGAGCATATGTGAAGATCAACCAGAGGTGGTCAGGATCGACCTAGCATAAGATTCTGAAAGAAGACCCAACCTGATCTGCTAGCTCATTATGGAAGAGCGTCGATCGTCTCAGTTTACCGACTCGATCAGCTAGCTCCGTATGGAAGACAGTATGTTCACATCCTGAATGAAGTAAGACCTTCATGGGAATTTGTGTCCCCCAAAAAGGGCGATGTGATAGAAGCGGGCCACCAGCTTGTCCTCTGGCATACGCTATCGCATAGAAGTAGTTGGAATACAGGCTGACACATGGGCTGAAACGTGTAGCAGAAGGTAAAGTAGCATGGTTTAATGAGTTTGAGGTGGCAAATAGTAGGTGTGTCAGACGACAAAGTTATGGTTTGTAGAGTGATTAGGGCAGAGAGCCTGCGCGACGATGACAGATTCACGTGGCTGACGTCATAAGATTGGTGTAATAATGGAATTGGGTCTAGTATATAAAGGGGTTGAGAACTCATTGTAAGGGATTAACAAATTTTACTCACGCATAACTTGTAAAAGAGAGCAAAAAGCTTATTGTAAGTGAGAGCTAGTAAGAGGTCGATCAAGCTAGTAAACGAGATATAAGGAGTCGGTCAGACCCGAGGTGGTAATAAAACATCATTTTATTTGTGTTCGTGGACGTATGTTGGATCCATTCCGCCGAACCACATTAAATAATATGTTTTGCATGTGTGTATCATATGTTTTGCCGGTGTGTTTTCTCATTTTTTGCTAAGTTTGCATTTGATCCATAAACCAAACAAATTCACAATTTATGGAGGTTTGTTCGATGAGTGGATTTTCCCGAATTACCCCTGGAACGAAAAATAGATGTGAACAACATATATATGATTTGTACTTAATTTGTACATGCAATTGCATTAAAATTAATGACAAATTAAAAATGGGTTTGTGTCAAAATCAAATTTGTAACGTTAGAATTTGACTAACTTATATTCTGAATTATATAGATGTTTTCCGGCATGATCTTGTCCTTTTTTTTTCCCTCAATAAAAAAATAGATAATTTACTAGTTTAGTATTTTATCTGCCATTTGGCGTAATTCAATTGGAAGAACGGTAAATTAATATTTATCTTTTATTCGTTAAGTTTGAATTGAGGAATAAGTTTTATGATAATAAAAATCACTATCGTATAACTAAAGATAATTTCTTAATTAATTGTTAGTGTTTGACTTCAATTAAAAGGCACATATTCTAAAATCATAAATGTTTTTAGAGTTGTACTTCTTGGAGAAGTAATTAACTGGCATGTATATATTAGTGTTTTTTTTTTATGGGATTGACGAAATCCAAATTTATTTTTGCTCGTTATCTTTCTCAAGATTCGAAGTATGTTGTTGGTAAATGAATCGGAATTTGAAAAGTCTAATTAATATCTAAGTGTTGTTTATTTAAATCTGGACCTAGAAAAACACAATAAAATTCTCGTTTTAAAATTTAAGAAGTGGTGCTTTTCCAAAATATTAAAAATACAAATTAATAAATAACACTAGGATCGGGCTGAGCTTTTTCAACTCTAATCTATTTTTCAATCATTTGAAACCATTTAACAAGCTAAATAGAGATACAAAAAATACTCCCTCATGCCCTTAGGTGCATATATAATAGGCTTCTTATAAAAGTATTGTTTTTGTCAAAAGTGATATTAAATCAAACCAAACTAAATAAAACCTCATTTTGGATTTGACACTATATCAAAAATTATTATTTCATCAAGCTCGCTAAAATTTTTATCTCTCTTTATAATTTATTTTTATATCAATTTAAATCTTCTCGAACTTATTCGATATATGACAAACACCATTTACTCTCATTTTTCATATGAATTCGATATATTTTACATTGATTAACACAACTTCACTCCATTATCTGGACTTAAAAACATATCATTGATATTGATTTTTAAAGCAACAGTCCATCAGATGAATGGGTGGTCGATCTGTAATGGCATATTAATTTACACAAGATTTAGTAACAGTACTCGACCTTATTCATTTTATTTTATTTCATAATTTGATTATTTTATTTTATACACAAACCAAGAATAGTGAAATTATGACTGAGTTGCTCAAAAGTTACACTAAATTAAACATTAGTTTTGAAGAAAATGAACCATAATAAGCCCCGCTATTAGTGTTGGCTTGTGTTGCGGTTCACTTCACTTACCATGCACGTAATGGGTGTCCCAAATTGAGCAGGCATTAAGCAATTTTTATACACGTACTTTTCACTTACAAATTACACAACTTCTTATTGGTAATTAGAATCTGCTAGAACCTAATTCCTTTAAAAATAAAAAAAATTAAAAAATAGTTAATTTTTAGAACATGGGTATTGGGTTTTGTTTAAAAAACTATTCATAACTTAAAAAAATATATTGGGATTTTGATTGATTTATTTGAACTAATTAAAAATAAAATAACATCCATTACCTTGAAGTTGATTAAATTATATGAGAGGATAAGCACAAATGCACAAAGTGGGTGTATATGAGACTGACCATTAGGGGTGAGCGCAGTTCGGTTTGGTTCGGTTTTTGTTAAAAATCGAACCAAACCATATTAACAGTTCAGATTTTTACCTCTCAAACCAAACCATTAAATAACGGTTTGGTTCGGATTGAAAATTTTTTAAACCAGCGGTTTACGGATTGTTTCGGTTCAGTTTACGGATTATTATATTTAAAACAAATTTTAATCCACTTAAGGTAAAAAAAAAACAAAAACAAAAACAAAAACTAGTATATCCAACAAATAGTATGAAGTGCTATGGTGTAAGCTGTGACTCCAGGGAACACATGTACTCCATAAATGATTGACAAATGAGGCACAATTAATTCTTGTATTTTTAAAAAATTACCTTGAATAATGATGCTATCATAATTCTAATTAAGAGACAAATCCAACATCTTACTTTCAAGAATAATGATGCTACCATAAAACAAAAAATTTAAGAATAAAAATATTAGCATACTAATAAAAATAAAATATAGAATAAAATTAAAAGAAAAATACAATTCCTTTATTAAAATATATAATTTTTTAATTATAACGGTTCGGTTCGGTTTAACAGGTGCGGTTCGGATTAGCTCATGAACTGAACCGTAAATCGTTTAGAGTGGGCCAATCCGAACCTCAAACCGAACCGTTAGAAAAAAAATCGTAAATTCGGTCTGGTTTGGTTCGGTTTGCGGTTTGGTTCGGTTCGGTCGGTTTTTTTGCCCCCCCCTACTGACCACCCAAGTTCTGAACCAGCTTTTTTTGTCTTTTACTTCGACAAAAGTAAATAAAAAGGTTATAATTAATACTTTTTTCTTTTTTATTGTGATAAATAATAATAATAATAGACGTTATTGAGGGACATGATTTGGTGGTGTAAGGTTCAGAATCTCACCTTTAGCTTTAGGTACTGAGTTCGAATTCAGAGAGTTCGTTTTTTGTAAGAGCCTGAGACAGTCGGAGATTTTACTTATTCCACTTAAACCCGGAATGGATAATTTGGGGGTGGGGTTTCTAACGATTTTAAATAATAATAATAATAATAATAATAATAATAATAATAATGGACACTTCAACTTCACCAAAATAAATAATTCAATAAATTGAAGGAAAAAGAAAATGAAATGAACAGAGAATGTTAGGATGGCTTCAGAATTACTCAAGCATTGGGCCAGCACGTGTGCACGCTCACTGGGATTTTACTCGAAAATCCATGAAGTAAAAGGGCCCCAAAAACGAAAAATAGGAAAAACCCACCTTAAAGCCCCTGTACTCTCAATGTTTTTTACATTACACACCCCTGTACTAAATTTTTACACATTGCACCCCTGTACTCTCAGTGTTTTTTACATTGCACCCCTGTACTAAATTTTCTACACATTGCACCCTTGCACTCTCAAAAAAATGACATTCCACCCTTATTTTAACGGCAAGTTAACAGAGTTGAGAAATATTCTGACATCACCCACCCTTATTTCGGATTGGACCGAGCAAATTTTTTTACTTTGAAGTTATGCTAGGGCGCATAACTATATGTTAGGGCGCATAAATATTATGCTCTTTCTGATACATTCAAAAATCCAACTAATTTATTGCAAAATTAGATCAAAACTACGATCTTGGAGTGTTATTAATGAACAACAAAAAAAACAAAGATGCTTCACGGTTATCAGACATCATCCCTAAAGAACGACAACGAGTATTACATGTCATGCGTGGACATTTATAGCAAATACCCATTTTTTTAGCTCTTCTCTTTTTAGCATAGGTGCTTCTTCCTAAACCAGGCAGATATGACACAAATAAGGGTGGGTGATGTCAGAATATTTCTTAACTCTGTTAACTTGCCGTTAAAATAAGGGTGAAATGTCAATTTTTTGAGAGTACAGGGGTGCAATGTGTAAAAATTTTAGTACATGGGTGCAATGTAAAACTTTGAGAGTACATGGGTGCAATGTGTAGAAAATTTAGTACAGGGGTGCAATGTAAAAAATATTGAGAGTACAGGGGCCTCAAGGTGGGTTTTTCCAAAAAATAAAAAATAGAAACAAGCAAGACAAAAAAATAAATCAAAATTTCAGATGCCAAATGCGTTAAGCAACATCCTTATAAATCCCATTTATGGTTCGTTACGCTAAATTCTCACAAATCCCTATTATATTTTTTTTTAATTAATTAATTCTTAAGCAAAACTTACATAAATTTACGCTATCTAGAGCTGCCCTGCCTTCATTCAATCTCTGTTCTTTTTAAATAATTTGTTTACTTTCAATCATCATGCAAATTCCCTCGTGTCTTTTCATCTACTTCCCGTTAAAACCAACGCTATAACGTCCGTTAACATAGGTCATGATCCGGGTTAAGAATTTAATTTAGAGTATTGATATACTCACACACACTATTTCTTAAAATTTTAATAACTCTCTCACTGTAGCTACAGTGATTTACTGTAGATCACTGCAGCTACAGTGAGACGGTTAGTAAAACTTTAAGTAAGAATGTGTGTAAATGTATCATTTTTGTTTAATTTAACCCACATCAGGTTCAATTCTCTATGGATAAAAATAGTGACTTAAGTCAGGATCGTGAGTTGTGGTCGTCATGTCAACCCGTTTAGGATTTTATCGACCCATTAGGTGCAGTGGTTTTCCCATTAAATCGGAAAAATTATTAAATATGTCTTATAAATAAATTCGAAATTCGAAATTTTTTTAATGAAATAATTTTATTTATCTATTAGTCCACGATTCTTTAGCTTAGAGTTAGTCACCAACCAGCTTACGCGTACCTCGGCTATCTAAGATTTGTGCTCTGTGCCCATAGAAATTTCCCAGTATATATCAGGATAAATTTCTAGCTTTTTATATCATGGGGCATAGGCCCAATAAAATGCATCTAATATGATTCAAAGCTTGAACCCGAGAGAGAGTAGTAAACCACTCAAATTTAAAATATTTACCAGAAAACTCCTTGGGATTATGATTTTTTAGCATGTGATTATCAAACCTTTAATTTGTTTATAACTTTATTATCATTCATGCCTATTTACAGTCACTTGATTTATTATATTAGAATCCATCGAAGCCTATACGGTGAGAAATGAAACAGATTTGTATTCCACCCACTCCACATCTTAAACCTTATCTCATACACCCAATCATTTTTATTTTTTTTGAGAAAATACACCCAATCTTGTTCTTTCGAAAGATGATTTTTTTTTTAATTCCTTGAAAATTAATTTCTAAAAAATGAAGGGTAATTAATAAAACTTCAAATTGCACTATGCAAGTTGGCGTTATTCAATTGGTTAATGAGAGTCACGGATTAAAAAAAAAAAAAAAAGACCATGACCCCATAAATGGAGAGTGATTGCAACTTAAAGTTTTTTTGGGTTTATTTTTTTTTTTTGGGGTTGAAGCTTGAAGTTCACGTACCATTCACGTAAAGGCAAATTACTCGAACTCATTGTCCCATAGCGGGGAAGCAAAAAGCAACCTTAGATTTTGCTTCCACGGCCAAGCAGAAGCGGTCAAAAGGAAAGTTCGATAAAATCCCTAACGTAAATCACTGTAACTGCAGTTTCCAGAGGATGTTTCTGTCATTTAAAGAATCTTTTACTCCCAACTTCACTAGAAATAATTTTTTATTTTTTTTTACTGCCATGAACAGTCACTGTGTAACAGACAACATGAAAAGCTATGCAAAGGACAAAAAGTAAGGTGGCGTGTTGCCTGTGACTTTATGGTCAATTTTGTATGATTTAGTTGTATTTTTTATTTTAAAATAATTGAGAATTTTATCTATTCCATTTAAACACGACTCACGGAATTTCACTCTTCCATTAAAAAAAAAAAAAAAAAAAAAAAGTGGCGTGTTCATTCCGCTCTTTGAGCTGAAAATATGAAAAGAGAAGGCAATTTCAAATTTCAATGATGTAAAGCAAAAGACCAGTCAAACTTTCTGACATTTCTTGAAACTTTTTGATAACCCAGTCACGTGCAATCAAGATATCACGTGCAGAATCCATCAACGGCTCAGATAAGCCCCCAAAAGAACCATAATCTTACTGCTGTACATTTTTAAGATAATTAAATAATTTTTAATTAATTAAATAAATGAAATTCACGGCACAAGTTAGACAGAGAGGTGAAATTTTGGCTTGAGCAATACTCAAAAGTGGGGGATAGCATCACGTGCCCATATATCCCACATCTGTCCGAAGGGGACCCTAATTATCGATCGATGGCAAATGCGTCAAGCAACATCCTCTGCATTGTCTCCTCCAAATTCCCTGTTTAAGTCAGTGGCTAAATCTATTACTTGCTTACAATATTAAACAAATAATTATTTAAAAGAGATATTTCATTTTAGTTGGTTAAGTTATTGAATCCTTCCAAATCCCATTCCCAACGTAGTGAATGAGGAATTAGATTGATATCATTCTACGTTAACTCTGTCCAATGACTTGTGTTGCCCAACTTATCCTTATTAATATCTTTTTAAAAAATGGAAATGATTAAAATTTCAAAATTATATCAGGTTTTCTAACAAAATTATCTGTACAGCTAAGTTATGGATATTTTACATAAAATTATTAATTTTTTAATATAAAATATCATTTTCATAATTATTTTTGAATGTAATGTCTCTAATTGTCCCAATGACGTGGTTTGGTGGTCATGAGTTTGAATGCAGAGAGTGTGTTTCATGTAAGAGCTTGGGACAACCGATTATTTTATACTTGTATATTGAAAGGGAAAGTGAATGAATATGTCTTAAATGAGCGTGATTTGGTGGTGTAGAGTTTAATATCTCACATTGAGATACTGAATTCGAATTCACGGATTGCGTTTCTTATAAAAGTTTGGGACAACCGGTGATTTTAACTGTTCCGTTTAAACTCAAAATTGATGATTTGGCGGAGGAATTTCAAACTATTTTTTTAAAAAAACAGTGCATGGAATTATTGGGGGTTGTTATTCATTCACAATCGATCCCAACATATATATTCTTACCTTATTATTACGTGCCAAATATTGTTCCATTTGTGACCCACTGTACGTTTTTTTAAGGTGAGTGTTAGGTGCTAACTCTACAGGCAAACGTTTGGTTTTGGTACCGGCAATATGTACAAAGCATATATCTTTTAAATTAAGCCGTCTGACATTTCGACACTTTTGACTGTTGGGTGTGCAAACAAAGTCTCAAAGTCCCACATTGATTAAAAATAAGGAAGATCATGGGCATATAAGAATAGACATATATCTTCATTGGTATGAGGCATTTTGGGTATAACCCAAGAGAAAATCAACGAGGGCTTAGGCCCAAAGTGGACAATATCATACCAATGTGTAGATAAGTAGTGTCATAGGTTCCTTACATTGACAAACAATAATTTTAATTTAATAAACACCTACTTTAATGTAAATGTTAACGCTCACAAAATCATAATATTATAATATGAGCTTATTTTTTATTATAACATTTGTTTCATAAATTATAAGATAGTTTATAATTTATGACAATATTCTTTACTAAATGCACCCTGCACCCTTACACAAGTTAAATTCAGCAAAAAGTAAGCTACATGAAACGGAAAAAAAAAAAGGCTTTGGAGTAAAATGGAATGTTCAAATAAATTAATTGAAAACAAAATAAATAAAACAGAAGCATGTAAGATATTTTTAATAAGGAAAATTATTATATTTACCACCCAAAGTTAAGGGTATTTGAAATTTTTTATATGTATACCCTAGGTTATAAAATATATATATATATATTTACTTCTAAAATAATAGCACTGCATACATTATTTTTATTTTTATTTTGTAAAATCGTTGGAAATTCTGCCTCCAAATCACTCATTTCGAGCTTAAACGGAACAGATAAAATACTCGGTTGTCCCATACTTTTATAAGAAACGCAATCCGTGAATTCGAATTCAGTATCTCAATGTGAGATATTAAACCCTACACCACCAAATCACGCTCATTTAAGACATATTCATTCAATTTCCCCTTTCAATATACAAGTATACAATACTCTCACTATAAGAAACTTCTCAAAAGTTCTTGATATATATGTAAATTTACTTCTTATTTTTCGCATCAAATAATAAATTAATAGTTGATCGAGATGCTGGCCCCAAAATAATTTTTATTCTCTCCCCCCAAAAACTAATGGAGAAGAAACTTAAATTTTTATAATATAATTTATATTATAGTCATGATCTTAGTTGTGACAATGCCGGCCTTGATCGGATCTTCTTAACTTATTAATTAAAATTTTGAAAAAAAAATATACATAATTTTTATCCGACACAAGTAAATGGTAAATTTACATATCTGACGTAAAGCTAAAACGTAAATGGAGTACTGGACTCGCATTGCTTGTGCAAGTATGATTGGGGGGAAATTAAAATCACGCCAGCCAAGGAGGAGGGACGAACGCTGCATGCAACTAGAGCACGCAAACGGCAAAAGAGCTAAATACATCGTCAGCGGCGGCACAAGTCTTTTTGAAACGAGACTTTATTAATTTAAAGATATTTTAAAAAATAATAATAATATTTGAAAATAAAAATATTAAGATAAATATTTAATAAAATATAATAATTTTAATAATTTTATAATATAATTAAGTAATAAACTAGAAAAATTTTAATATTTTTTTTATATAAAATTAAATATGACATCGTATTTAGGATGAGAACCGACAACTACAAGATCCAACCTATACACCTCATGCGAAGCGGTTCCACGATTTTGTCTTACGCGGCATAATGAGGTTCAATGGGGGAGCAGGAATAGTGCCACGTGTTTCGTCCAGAAAAAAGCCGTGCACCAGTTGGAGGGAACAACCCACTTGTCCCTAAACGTCCCAACAAAAGTGGGTCCCTTGTAACAGCTGGCTAAACTGATTCTGTTCCAAATTCAGCAGATTGGTTTTGCTCTCTTTGCTTTGAGTTACTTGGACCGCACCTTACAAATCGTCATCCATATATATATATAATAAAATATAGAAATAATATCTGATGCAAATTGGGTTAACTAACCAATGTAATTATATAAACACTTCTTTTATAATTATATATATATATTTTTTAGAAATCACACCGTTAAATCATTCATTTTGAGCTTAAATGAGACATGTAAAATCTCTAACTGTTTCAAGCTCTTCCAAAAAACGTACTATCTGAATTCGAACTCAGGACTTTAAGATCAGACCTTTAGCCCTACATCATAAAGTCACGGTTTTTTTAGAATTTATAATTACATTTACTCTATGGGACCTAATTAATTAAAAAAATCAACCTAATAGATTGGATTATCTAATCATATATGAATATTTCCTCGTAATTATATATTCTGATCGATAGTATGCAATTGTCCATTTTAAGATTGCATGTTCTTTGTCATCATATGTTTTTTCTCCATTTTTTGTCCAACTTTAAAAATAAAGAATACAACTTTTAATTTGAAAATCTATTTCTTTTGATTTGAGTTCAGCACATGAAAATTTTAATATTAAAAAAATAATAATAATAAATAAATAAATAAACAGTGCAATTTAAAAGTTTAATCTTTAATGTTACTTCAAGATAAAGGTGGCACCGTGCAAATAAAGAGTGAGATAGAATAAGGCAATAAGCGGATTAATTAATGGGGGTAACAGTGGGTTTCTGACTTAATTAGATAGCGTGTAGCGAGATATAGTCACTGTAATTTTCCTTAATCTTTAATCTAAACCAGTTTTTAACGCCATTAATTTAGCTAATGATGCTGAGAGACAAAGCTACTATGTGATGTGGTTTCGTGTTGCTTTTGCCTCTTGCATGGTATTCGTGTGACTTTAATTTTAATGGAGATACCACTTTTTCGTTTTCCTTTTTTCTTTTAGTAATTTTTTTTTTTTTTATGTAATTGGAATTTCAATATGAGTTGTGAAGTTTATATATATAAATATATAGTTTAGAGTTTATTATTAGTCAATGTGGAATAATCTCTTTACTACATTTATCCGTAGGTTTTATTACTCATTTTTACTATGAGGAAATATAATATAATTATACCGGTGGGGAAACTGATTCTAGTATCAAATGAAAACATAATTTATACTTAAAAATAATCGATGTGAGATATTTTTTTTAACCAATATAATGTAAAGTTCGGAGATAATAATTACGAGAGAAACATTGTTGCTCTAGGAGCATTGTTCCTTATTCATTCACTACTTGCCATTATATATATGACAATTATCATGATTGATTGAATTTGGACAATCACCCTACTTCACATAAATAAATAATACTTTGTTCTCAAATGATTTGGTGTGTGGTGTGTCATTTATCAAGTGTATAATGAAATTTACAAATTTAATTTAGTATATTATATAATTATCAATTTAATAAATGACATTATTTTGAAAGAAATTTTACTATGCAATTTAAAATTTATAGTATTACTCTTCTTCTAATATATTTTATTGAGGCATTTAGTTTCAACGCTACTAGTTCCTTTATATAATCCAATTTTTTTCAATTATCAGATTTAAATTTTGGAAATTAAATATAATATTACTTTTTTCCCTCCTCTTTATTGGATTGAAAATATCACCTACTACCCAAAACGTGACTCGCTTGTATGGAATTGGATAAGACTTTTATCATTTTAAAAAAAAGAGCAAACCAAGTTAGAAAATTGAAAGATAATGGCCAAAAAAAGTGAAAAAAAAAAAAAAAAAAAAAAGAATAATAAATTTCTCTTTATCCAGAATGGGGAGAAGAAATCACAAGAGAAGGCCACTTAACACGACTCTCCACCTTTGCTTCAAAATCCGCAGAACAGAACTATTACGCCACGTGTCAATTGATGAATGCTTCATCAAAATCTCTTTGAAGTGGATATGTCTCATATCATATGCCATCCCCAGATCATCAAAACGACACACATGCAATGAACTAATAACCTTAAACGTCCCATTTGATATCGAATCAATCATCGATGACGCTGATCTTATGCTTTGCCTTTGGATCGTATTCACATGGCATGAATCACAAGATTAATGAACTTGACTAAGACATGGGAAAAGTAGCAAAACCAAATTTCAAAATGAGTTTTTTTTTTTTTTTTTTTTTAATAAGTTGATTCTTAATGTAAAACACGAGATAAGAATGATAATCAAAAATCCTTTTTCGAAACAATCTCATCCAGTTTTATCTCGATTGTGAGTCAAGATTAAAAAAAAATCATTTTATATACCAATCAATTTTTTTAATTGTAATGAAAAATCATTCTGAATTATGATTTAAATGATTGGAGATCTCGAATCATAATAAAAATTTTACTTGACTTAAAAATATGAGCGGAGTTTCATTCATTTGCACCAAAGACGTGTGTGAAGGTACAATCCTGAGTTGTCCTAGATTTTATATGTCCTAAATAAATTTATAAAACGGAAATTATCAATAAACGATAAAAAAAAATACAAGAGCTATATTATATTCTCCATATATATATTTTAATCTATCAAATCAGTGGCCTAATACACCTGTCTCGAATGTCAAATAGACACCTCAGCATGTGTGGGGATCTTATATAATTTTATAACCTACCGTCACATCAATGGGGTTCTTTTCTCCTGAATAAGAATTTATTAATAAGCAAGTTAAATTTTTTTTTTTTTTATATTTTTTTAAATGACTCCAAACATCTACGATACAAGTATTTTAAGTTATTTTTTAAATTATAATGACCGATTATAAGTATTTACCTATAATATTAGAGAATAACGAAAAAATATCATTTATTCAACATGTATTCATAAGAAGTGTTTTTATCAAATATTGTTTTTTATTTTCTAATAACAACAGAAATCGTATAAATATTAATTCATTTTTAGCATATATATGACAACTAAGGAACGACGGAAAGGTCCCTAAGGATCGTGATTTGGTGGTGTAAGGTTTATGATCTCGTATTAGGTCTTGAGTTTGAATCCAGAGAGTACGTTTTTTTGTAAGAATCTGAGACAGTCGAGAGTTTTACCTACTCCGTTTAAACTTGAAAGAAGTGATTTGGCGGCGGAGTTTCTAACGATTCCAAAAAATAAAAACAAAAATTGTACCAGGGAAAGCAAACAAAATTTAACAATGTACTTATAAATTTAATACATGAACATGCACGATAAGAATTGAGGACTTTTTTGCCATCGTTCATGTAAAAAAGAATTGTTTAACGTAATTTAATATATATAAATTCAAATTTAATAAACAAAACATAGAAAAATTTAAAATTTAAAAGGGACCCAATTGGCAAAATATGACAAATTAAGATACAACATGTGATTTGAAACTCAATTTTGCTAATTAGGTAGGTTTTTAATCTAAAAAAATGAAGAATCAAGGACAAAATAAATGGAAAATGAATCAATAATAGAACCATATATGACAAAAAAACCCATCCCATCTAAGTGACAAAACTCAAACATAATCAAGATAGATCTTCTTAATTTCTCAAGATATTTATATTAATTAATTAAATATATATAAGAAGAAGAAAAAATAGGTGCATAGCTTATTAGCTTTTGTACGTCTCTGACTTGTTGATAAATATATCAAACAATTTTAATGGAAAATCTATAGTTTTATACTTTTTAAATGGTTTGATATAGTGAAAGTCCGAAATTATTATAATATTTTTTAAATTATCAATTTTCAACCCGATGTTGTAGAAAGTGTCTAATTTTCCACACATAGATTAAAAAAACGCATCATTTTTCACATGAAAATTTTACAAAATTTATCAATTTTCCACATTAAAAAAGTGAACATTGATATACTTTTGAAACAAATGGTGGAAAAATGATAAAATAAAAAATATTATAATAATTTCAGATTTTCCTTATATTTAGGGTAGAAACCAGATAATTTTCTTATATTTTTATCACGTTATAATTTGGAATTTTTTTTTTTTTTTTTTGTCTTGTAGTTTAATTTATGTCTTTTAATTTAGTGATTATTTTTTTATTATATTTTTTTTGGTAACTAGGGTATCCAGACCAATTTACGTGCACCTCAACTAATCCCGAGACCTGTGTCATATGTCCTCAGAAGTTTAATGGCACATATCAAGATAAGTCGTTGATTTTTTACATCATATGATATAGCCCCAAAGAAATATATCTATTGAGATTATAACCTTAAACATGAGAGGAAATACACTATTTAAACTAGTGATTATTTTATTAAAATGATATTTTTTATCGTTAAAAAGTAACTATATATGAAAAATCCTCAACTCCCCTTCAAATGAAGGAGCTGGAATACTGGATGTTTGGCCAATAAAGTTAAATGCTAAAGCCATGCATATTTATCACTTACAAATTTTTGTCAAAACTTCATATAAAAAATTACAATTTATGGCTTAATCAGAGACTAAACTTTATTATTTAATGTCAAATCATATTTTGCTTGTATTTGCCGGCTAAAATTTATTTACATATTTCTATATGATCCAGCTGTCTATATATTTATTTACTTATTTCTATAATGATGTCTAAGTATAATAATATTTTGTTCCCAGGTTTCCTATTTTAATTATTTGAGATATTTTTGTTATTATTATTTAAAAGAGCGAGAGGAAGTTTTATAAAGACTCACACGTGAGATCAGTTGAGATTTGTCAATAAAATTTATCTTTGTTCAGATAAATTTTAATTTTTAATATATAATACGATTCATCTTTCTTATAATTTATCAATGAGAATTTTATTTTTAAAACCCCCATAAAACATAATAAAAAGTCGTCCTAAAAAAGCTGCAACTTAAAACCACGTATGATCTATAAATTATTTTGAAAAAAATACATTACGAGTATGTTATGATAGAACGTTAAATAATATATTTCATAGAGCGTTTAAATAATAATGACGTTAATAAGGGTGTTAGAAAAATTCAGGACTGATCCGGCTCGTCCGGGGTTAAAAAAAATTCAGATCGGACCTTATACTCAAAAGATTGGTTCGGACCCGGCCGGGCCCGGCCCGGCCCGACCCAGGCTTAAACTAAAAAAAATAAAAATATATATTTTAATATATTCATAACATTTTTTTTTATTTGTGTCATTTAAATTGTTAATTTATCGATAAAATTTTTGATTTATTTATGAATTGTCTTTACATATATTACACCCTAACCCGAGTCCCCGAATCCAAACCCGAACTTTTATTTATTTCAGCCCGACCGACCCGACCCATTGCCACCGTTAGACGCTAACGAAAGTTACACCAAAAAATTTCACAAACAAATATATAAAACATTGACATTGTAGAGGCATTATTACTGACATGTCAAAATGCGCAAGACTTCTAATAGAAGGAGAGAGCATAAGCAGTGCAAAGCAGCAGCCCCCGTTTATGAAGAGACACGTGGGCCCCACTTTTGCATGACATGAGTGGTCGAAATCACTCCTTGAGATCCACGTCACCCTCCCTCACATCACCTTTTCTAATAAAAATAATTTATCTAAGGGCTGCAATATGATAAAGCCACCCGTCTGTTATCCATGTTATGACGGCAATAGTTTATTTTTTACGGCGATGTGACAGCACGCCGAAGTTTTCAGTTCTTACGTTGCTTAAGCCACCACAAATCCTTATAATACATTATATATATATATATATATATATTCAAGGAGTGATTATCGAGTAATTCGTGTGTTAATCATGATGCGGTCAAAATAAAATTATGACTTTATGAGAATGGAGCGAAATTTTTGACTTTTGGTTGTGATGAGATCTTGGTGATAAAATTACCAGATCCGGAACAATATATTTGTGTGGACCCGAGTCTTTTCTATGAGGACTTGTGCGGATCCGAGTCTATACTCTATAAAAAAAATAATTTATGAAGTTAATTGATAATTTTTATATTGATTTGATTAATTTTAATATTATTTTAATAAATTTCAATTTTTATATATTTTAGCAAATTTCAATTTATGATAATTTAGGATTTTTCATAATGTTAATTGATAAATTAATTTTTTTATACGGGTCACAAATCCGAATTCGGGTATACCCGGACCCGCACAGGGTATACTCAGTAAGGGTGGGCGCGGTTCGGTTTTTACTAAAAATCGAACAAAATCATATTTTACGGTCCCGTTTTTTTACCTCTCAAACCAAACCATTAAATAACGATTTGGTTCGGATTGAAAATTTTTTAAACCAGCGGTTTATGGATTATTGTACTTAAAAAAACTCATCCACTTAAGTGAAGACAAAAAAAAAAAAAAAACTAGTTTAGCGAACAAATAGTATGAAGTGCTACGGTGTAAGCTGTGACTCCGGAGAACACATGCACTCAATAGATGATTGAAAAATGAGGCACAATTAATTCTTGTATTTTTTAAAAAAATTACCTCGAATAATTTTGCTACAATCATTCTACTTAATAGACAAATCCAACAGCTTACTTTCAAGAATAAACCATAAAATAAAAAAATTTAAGAATAAAATTATTAACAAAAAAATTTAAGAATAAAAGTATGAACAAAAAAAAATATTAACAAAAAAAATAAGAATAAAAGTATTAACATACTAATAAAAAGAAAACATAAAGTAAAATTAAAAGAAAAATGCAAATCTTTTCATAAAAATATATAATTTTTTAATTATAACGGTTCGGTTCGGTTTAACAGGTGCGGTTCGGTTTAGCATCTGAACCGAACCGTAAACCGTTTGGGGTGGGCCATTCCGAACCGTTAGAAAAAAAACCGTAAATTCAGTCCAATTTGGTTCGGTTTGCGGTTTGGTTCGATTCGGTCGATTTTTTTGCCCACCCCTAATACTCAGGTCTGAATTCAGATAATTTTTCCCGGGTCCGAACCCAGACCTTGGAAGTGCAAAACACTTCTGGACCCGGACCCGGGTTGCCATCCCTATGTGATGTGCCCATGGCCTCACATAATGTGATTTGATGATAAATGATTTAGCATTTAATTGTCAAAATAAAATTATGAGAATGGAGCAAAATTTTTATCTTTTGCTTGGTGATGTGCACAGTGCATCACAAGAGTATGATTTGATGATAAATAATTTAAGATTTAAGATTTAGTTGTTAAGTCATAGATTTGAATCCAGAAAATACATTTCTTATAATAGCCTGCGACATTTATTGATGTAATTAAAACATTGATTTAATTGGATAAATTTTGATTTTTATAAAATATAAGTAATTTTTTTTTAACATAATATAATAAAATTATTTTATTAACAAATCAGATTTTTCATCAATTTGATTTATGTGGTAAGGAGACATTATGTTCAGCATTTTAAAAATCGGACCGGTGATCTAAAATGTTAAATTGGTCACTGATTCGACCTTTTGAATCATTCTGAAAAACCGACATACCCGGTTGACGTTATAAATAATTTTTATTAAAATTAAATGATTTTTGTAGAATAAAATAATACTTTATAAATCTGCATGCTTCTTTTCTTATTGATTTTTGAATGAATCAATTATACAAGATTTACTCTATATTTATAAAGAGATGTTAGGTTAATATTATTCTACCTAAGCAATGTGAGATAAACTATTTATAGAGAGATGTTGGGTTAATATTATTCTACCTAAGTAATATGGGATAAACTATTTATAGAGAGATGTTAGGATTATATCATTATCCCTAAGCATTATGTGATAAGTTAAAATGAAAATAAATTGTCAGATATCATCTAATTTACAACAGAAATATCATATTAATTAAAATAAATAATAAATAATAATAAATATATGGAATAATGAATTGTAGATTGAAAATTTTCAAACCCGGAGGAATTGCGAGTTGACCCACGGATCCTATTAGATTTACACACCCATATCTAAAAAATAAAAAAAAATAAAAAAATTTTGTGATTTAACTATTAACCAAGAGCGTCATATATTTTTATTTTTATTTTTATTTGACGGTCGATGAAAATCCACCGCCAACGTATTATTTGTTCTTTTTTTTTTTCATCTCACTCTTCCTTTGCTAATAGAGTTGCTTAAAATTAGTCTCTAACAAAGCTATGATTTGAGGTGACATTATTTGGTCTATAGTAGACCCGGTCATGGTTCTGATTTAAAAACAAAATCGAATCAGAATCAAATCGGATAAAATCGTAAGATTACGGTTCTATTTGATTATAATTTGAAAATCATAACCGAACTGAAATCAAACCGATTTTTCCGGTTCGATCCGATTATACCGTTCCAAAAAACTGAAACCATAACCGAATCGATTTTGAACCAATTCGATTACGATTGGAAAATCGATTCGATTACTGCTCAAACTTCCTGAAATCGTATAATCAAATGGTTCGGTTCGATTCTCAAACCGAACCGAAACGTGGTGCGGTCTAGTCTATAATCACTTTATCAAGTTATAATTTAAGAATAAGTTAAATCCTATTTGTTTTAGAATGAATGTGAAGATTATTCGTACTAAATAACATTGAAAATTATTTTAAGTCAGTAAGTTGTTTTAAACGTTTTTTAGGTTAATTCTACCATGAAAATTTGACAATTATGTAGGATAAGAATTAGGTTACTTTTGTTGATTTATTACCATTCTGTTCATTCATACGAGATTTATTTTAAAACCAAAACAATGATTTTGAAAAACAAAAAATGCTATTCGAAATTATATATTTATATTCTTTTCTTATTTAGTAAAATTTAAATTTATTTATATGACACAGAAAAATCAAAATCTACCAACATTTCTATTAGTTAATACATCTATCATTTTTATATTTCAAAAAAGAGTAAATAGTCTCCCAATATGTCAAGTGGAACATACATAAACTTTAATAAAGACATTATTTTTTTTTACTGAATTTAATAAAAAAATTATTTCGAATAAAGTATAATGATATCAAAAAATCCATGATATAATCGACTCCATGTAATATGAAAAAAAAAATCTATTTGGATTGTTTTCACTTGACATAATCTAACCTCTTTTTTTTTTTTTTTGTTCCCCATCCGGTATTAAGTGCCACATTGGGTCTGACTAATCCGAATTCGGAAAACCTAATTAATTTTTTTTTTTCCAATAAAATGAAACAATTCACAAGATCAACTAAACCCACTTTATAGAAAGCAGCTTTAGGATTTGGTTTCTACAATAATTAGGGTTTGGTACACATCCTATGTAAAAAGCAATGTCCAGTGGCTTCATCTCAACGGCTCCCATCAAAATCACACACACCACTTCTACTTACACTGATTTAGCTTCATTAACTCCCAATTAAAGCCAACAGCTGCCATTTCTTTAAGATTCTTTTCTAATATCTTTTTATTGAAGAAAAATAAAATAAAATATATATGGGATTGTTTTGGATTTTACATTAATGAATCTCATATTGGATCATGATCATGAATCATGGTTGATCTGAGCCGTCTGATCAGTGGCGTATCCAGAAATTTCAGTCAGTGGGGGCAAAAAAATTTTCTTACTAAAATAATATATAATGAATTCATACATATTTTTTGAAATTACAAGATGATCTCTATACTTTTGAAAATTATGAAATAGCCCTTAGTTTCTAAACTTATAAATTAACCCAAAATTTTCAGAATTATATTTTTATCCATAATTTCTAAAAATACCAATTTATCCTAAAAATTTAAGTAAGAAATTATTTTTAAAATTATGTATGTTAAGTTTATGTAGTATATTATATACTAAATTTCCGCTAATTTAATTTATTATAGATTTGACCACTTTTTTTAACATTTGTACTTTGAACAACTATAAATAAAAAATAAATATACAAAAAATATATACAAAATAATTATAATTATATTAATATGTGAAAATTTTATACATAACAACTATATAAGGCGTGGTTTAGTAAAAGAATCACTACAAATATATCAATAAATTAGAATATCAATAACCAAACCTAAGTATAAACATAGTAGTTTGTAACTTTCAAAAAAAAAAAAAAGTATAAACATAGTTATTTTTATTTAAATGTAATGAAATCCTTATTCTTTTGTAAATGGAAAAACACATAAATGAGTGGATTTAAAATGAAAAATAGCCAATTATCTATACAGCTCACGAGAAAATATTGTCAACTAGAGGAGAAAATCTGCAATACAACAGAGGTACCACGTCATCTGTTCAACAATTAAATTATCAATTGCTACACGTGTTAAAATATTAAAAAATAATAAATAAATAAATATATATATATATATATTATATATATATATATTAAATCATATATGTCATTTACTAATTTGTTGGTGATAACACGTCACTCATACATTTGTTACATCAAATAATTACTCCAACTAGAGATCGGAAAAATTAAGAATTCTTTTTGTTTTATTTATTATGTTAATTAAGTATCCATTATTTCGGTAAACCGTTTGTTAAACTTTGTACATTATGGCAATTAGGAAAAGGAAAGATGGATTATTAGGTAAATCAATATCTTTCCTCCTCCTTTATGATTTATTTTGATTTCTTTCTATTTTGATAAACTATTTTCCAATAAATAACAACTTGCCATTAGACAAAATATTTTTCATTTATATACATTTATACAAATGCATAATAAGTTGATAATTCATTTCTTTATATCAGGTATCAAAGATAATATATTTCTGTTTACATACATGTATACAGAAATGCCTAGTAAGTAGTAAGTTGATAGTTCATTTCTTTATAGCATATTTCAAACCATACACCAATCATATTAATCTATTTCGAGCATTTATTTTAAGGGAAATTATTATTTGTCGACTCAAAAATTATATAATGTTCGAAGAAACACATAGTTTTAAGAAAATGTCACGTGTATAACCAAAGTTATTAAGAACGACCGATTATCATCCAAAATTTTAAGAAAATTTATCATCTATCCATTGAAATTTAACGGATGTTTCGAAAAAATACACAGTTTTTGATTGATAAATGTTTCATTTTCGAGAACATTGGATATGCAATATCATTTTGTTAAAATGAGTTATTTTTTAACATCAGACAATTTTTGTGTAGATATATGCTAATTTTCCTTCCTTTTTAAAAAGAAAAAATAATCACAACTAATAGATTGAGAAATGTTACTATTATAATCTCCAAAATGTTATAGTACATTAGAGTACCCAAAAAAAGAAAAAAAGAGACGAAAATTATAATTATAATAAGGGAGAGAATTGTAATTTGAAGTCTAACAAAAATGTCACATAAAATTTGAAAAAAATAAAAAAAAAAATACAAAATATTGAGTTGAATATGAATATGTTTTGGTTGAGAAAGTGAGGGACATAAAAGGGAAGACAAAAATTGACAATAAATAGGCAAGTAAAAATACAGCCACCTTAGTTGAGAGCTGTGCTGATTCATAAGGTTGACCTCAGTTGGTTTATGTCTTTTTACAAGTGCCCCGAATTTGCTTCCTGATTTTGTTAGCCTTTACCACCGTTACAAGCGTGTCCCACATTCTCCAACAAATATATGTAAATTCAAATCCATAGTAATAAATTTGGTCCATTCAAAACAGTTATAAATATAATAAAATTTTTCGCTGGTCGATACGTTGGGTTGAAAATATATATATATATTTTTAATTTTTTTTATATTTGTTGACGGCGGATTTTGGTATCAGGGTAATACGGGAATTTCACCTCCGAGGGAATCCTCCTTCAATAGTGAATTTGTTTAGTTATGGGGGACCAAAAGCAAATTTAGCGAGAGACAGATAAACACACCAATCAACAAGGAGATTTAACGTGGTTCGGTGGATTTGGATCCGACCTACGTCCACGGACACAAACAAGATGATACTTTTATTACTTAAACACTCTTTTCGGGTCTCTTTTTGTTTTCTACAAGTCAGAGCTTGAAGATTCAGATCCCTTATTTTTGATGCCCCATTTACACATACCCTGCCCTCCTATTTATAATAGTGCAGACATCAGATTCCTTCTTTTACAAAGGTTTCATAGTTGAAACAATTTCCCTTTCCTATAAGGATTCCTAGTCAAAAACTACATTTACTTCCTTTATCATACTAGGATATTGACTTACTAGTTTACCCCATGAAAGTATGATAACTTATTATCTTATCTCATATGGATAAAATGCCTTATTTTCCCGAACATGTCTTGCCCTATGCTCGGTCTTCATGTGGTCGGTCATAATAGTCTTTTGTACTGAGAATGCTGCTGTCGACCTGATAATTGCCCGGTCATCTTGAACTCAAGTGCTCGGTCACTAACCGTAAAGTTCCCGGCCCCTTACTGTTGACTCTTTAGTGGTCGGGTCGGCATCAATAATCTTGACTGAGAAGTGAATTACCTTTTTTTACCCCTGTCGTGCTGCTTAAATAACATAGTGCCTGAAAACACCATCAACATCTGTCTCCTAGTTCTCGGTTCCAACGAGTATGCAAGTTGGTGCCGGGAACTATATAAAGATGGTGTGCTGATCGCCTTGCTGGTGGTCGCTCCAGAAATCACAGAGAAATTGCATTCGCCATCAATTAAGTCTTCTGTTTCTATCTTCATATCCTCGGTTATTTGGAGATGCTGACCCTATTCAGAATGATTCTCCACCTCAAAGCAAATTGCTTACTTGGGTCGTTCCATAAGGAGATGAAGTTCCTCTTGTTGTCCAAACTAAAAATGACTACTCCTCTGTAATATCTGTACCAGAGATTTAGAGGTTCTGACCCCTGACTGATCCAATCTCGATTGTGAGGAGAAAATTTTGCCTATGAGCTAACGATGATGTGCTCGGTGGCATGTGATCCTGTCTCGAGCTGTGATGAACATTTTGGCCATGGGGGAATGTTACGTCCCCAGACCAAAAAGACGGACTCGGTGGGACGTAACCCGACCCCGAGCTGAGATGAACACTTGGCCCTGGGGGAATGTTACGCCCCCAGACCAAAAGGACGGACTCGGTGGGACACGACCCGACCCCGAGCTGAGATGAACACTTGGCTCTGGGGGAATGTTACGTCCCCAGACCAAAAGGACGGACTCGGTGGGACACGACCCGACCCCGAGCTGAGATGAACACTTGGCCCTGGGGGAATGTTACGTCCCCAGACCAAAAGGACGGACTCGGTGGGACATAACCCGACCCCGAGCTGAGAGAAACCAAGTGACCTCGGCGGAACGAATCCAGCCCCGAGCCGGATAAACAAGTGGCCTCGGCGGAACGAATCCAGCCCCTAGCCAGGTAATCTTTGTGGCCTAGGCGGAACGAATCCAGCCCCGAGCCAGGTAATATTTGGGACTTGCTCAGAAGGGAATTGAATCAACCTTGTGAAGCCCTACCGAATCTGACACGAGCGTCCCCTTGCCAGACCAGCGAAAAACAAAATCAAAACTTTGAAAAATAAGACCAAAAAGGTGGGGGTGACTCGGCACTTGTCCCAAAAGAAAACTTTTTACAAATGTAAACAACAGCACGGATGCCTCAAAACAGCGTCCTGCCCGAGGCCTCCAAAACACAATTCTGAATCTTTCAATTCAGTGTCCCGGCGAACCAGGATTTGGATCAGTTGAGCGTTTGAATGGTGAGGGTACATCATCTACACGTCGGGTCACTGTGGAGCTTGTGTATTGTATGAGGGCTCCTCCTTATCACGCTGGAGCAGGCAGACGCTACAGGGGCACAACGCATCCCCGTGCTGCGCCTCTCTCGGATCCAAATGATGAATGGATCAAAGAGCGTCCGGGATACTAAGGGCACTTTCCTCCTTAGGTCCGGCATCACTGGAGCTAGCAATCGTCACGGGGGCCTCATCACTCCCCGTGCTATGCTTTCCCACGAATCCATTACATCGGGTAAGTGAGGATCAAAGAGTGTTCGACACATTAAGGGCATATTCCTCTTTATGTTCGGTAACACTGGAGTAAGCAATCGTCACGGGGGTATCATCCCTCCCCGTGCTATGCTTCTCACGGATCCTATGCATCGAGTATGTCCCTGAGGACCCCGAGCCAAGAGAGATACTTGGTTCTGGGGGAATGTTACGTCCCAGTCCGAAGGGCTGACTCGGTGGGACGTACCCCGACCCCGAGCTGAGAAAGGCACTTGGACCTGGAGGAATGTTACGTCCCCAGTCCAAAGGCTGACTCGGTGGGAAGTACCCCGACCCCGAGCTGAGAAAGACACTTGGACCTGGGGGAATGTTACGTCCCCAGTCCAAAGGGCTGACTCGGTGGGACGTACCCCGACCCCGAGCTGAGAAAGGCACTTGGACCTGGGGGAATGTTACGTCCCCAGTCCGAAGGGCTGACTCGGTGGGAAGTACCCCGACCCCGAGCTGAGAAAGGCACTTGGACCTGGGGGAATGTTACGTCCCCAGTCCGAAGGGCTGACTCGTTGGGACATACCCCGACTCCGAGCTGAGAAAGACACTTGGACCTGGGGGAATGTTACGTCCCCAGTCCGAAGGGCTGACTCGGTGGGACGTACCCCGACCCCGAGCTGAGAAAGACACTTGGACCTGGGGGAATGTTACGTCCCCAGTCCGAAGGGCTGACTCGGTGGGACGTACCCCGACCCCGAGCTGAGAAAGGCACTTGGACCTGAGGGAATGTTACGTCCCCAGTCCGAAGGGCTGACTCGGTGGGACGTACCCCGACCCCGAGCTGAGAAAGACACTTGGACCTGTGGGAATGTTACGTCCCCAGTCCGAAGGGCTGACTCGGTGGGACGTACCCCGACCCCGAGCTGAGAAAGGCACTTGGACCTGGGGGAATGTTACGTCCCCAGTCCGAAGGGCTGACTCGGTGGGACGTACCCCGACCCCGAGCTGAGAAAGGCACTTGGACCTGGGGGAATGTTACGTCCCCAGTCCAAAGGGCTGACTCGGTGGGACGTACCCCGACCCCGAGCTGTGAAAGGCACTTGGACCTGAGGGAATGTTATGTCCCCAGTCCAAGGGCTGACTCGGTGGGACGTACCCCGACCCCGAGCTGAGAAAGACACTTGGACCTGGGGGAATGTTACGTCCGCAGTCCGAAGGGCTGACTCGGTGGGACGTACCCCGACCCCGAGCTGAGAAAGGCACTTGGACCTGGGGGAATATTACGTCCCCAGTCTGAAGGGTTGACTCGGTGCAGTGGTTTGAACTCATTGTGTTTTAAGGGCGGCCTTCTAGATTCTCTTTCTACGCGGCGGAGGGCGCCCTCTTTCGTGGTTCTTTCTCTGATGGTGTTCCCTCTTTAGGATATTTTCTCCTCGTTTTCTAACAGAACGAACTTCCGGGCCACTTCCAGGGCGGTTGCGTAGTCCGGGGTGTCTTGGATCCTTATGTGGGTCCATAGCCTCCCGACTTTTAAGGCTCCCTTTAAGCTTTCCAGGGCCTCGGGGGACTCATACCCTCCGACTTCGAGTACCATATTGTGGTATCTTTCAATAAATATTTTCAACGGTTCATCGTCTCCTTGTTTCATAAGTCTTAGTTCTCCAATCGTCTTCCTGGGGACACAAGCCCCTTTAAAGTGGCGTATGAATGACTTTCTGAGTTGAGTGAAGCTGCTGATGCTTCTTGGGGCTAGGCTTCTATACCATAAGATGGCTGGTCCGGCCAGAGTTAAGGGGAACACCTTGCAAATGGCGTCCCCTGTTACCCCTTGTACCTCCATTAGTAGGACGAAACCTTCAACGTGGGTTTTGGGATCGGTATGGCCTTTGTATGGTGCCATGGTTGGCATGCTGAATCTTTTTGGGAATTTCTCTGACCTTATTTCTTCTGTGAGGGGGGACTCGTCTTTACCGTCCCGGGCATCTCCTATGTCTGTGTTGGGGAATACTCCCCATTTGGCTAGCTCCTCCCGCAGCCAAGATTTCATGCTGCCGTCTTTGGTTCCATGCCGCCTCTTGTGACTTCCTCTTTTTCTGTTGTCTTGGGCGTGGTGCTTCTCAGGTCCGGTATCTTCCCGTGCTCTTTCGTCACATTCTTTCCCTTTTTTCCTGGCATTGTGAGGGCTATTATAGGAGGAGTTTGGTGACGATTTGTCATCTTCTTCCTCCCACATGTATTCAGTTTGAGAGTCTTCCTGAACCACCACTGATTTTACCCTGTAGGGGCCCCTCCTCCGGGGTCTGTCGTCCTCACTTGTATCAACAATTCTTTTTCCCTCTGCTATTTCGTTCCTTCGTCGGCTAGTCTCGGCCTCGTCGTGTGCTCCATCTATCTTTTCCAACCGGTCTACTATGGTTTTTAGCAAGGTTTGATTTTCCTTCCTTTCTTTCCTTAGATTCTCCTCGATCTTCTCCATCCAATCTGTGGCTGAGTTTCCTGATGATTGGTGGTTTCTGCCTTCCGCCATTGTCTTACTACACGAGTTGTTTTTTGTCCAGTTCCCCACAGACGGCGCCAACTGTTGACGGCGGATTTTGGTCTCAGGGTAATACGGGAATTTCACCTCCGAGGGAATCCTCCTTGAATAGTGAATTTGTTTAGTTATGGGGGACCAAAAGCAAATTTAGCAAGAGACAGATAAACACACCAATCAACAAGGAGATTTAACGTGGTTCGGTGGATTTGGATCCGACCTACGTCCACGGACACAAACAAGATGATACTTTTATTACTTAAACACTCTTTTCGGGTCTCTTTTTGTTTTCTACAAGTCAGAGCTTGAAGATTCAGATCCCTTATTTTTGATGCCCCATTTACACATACTCTGCCCTCCTATTTATAATAGTGCAGAAATCATATTCCTTCTTTTACAAAGGTTTCCTAGTTGAAACAATTTCCCTTTCCTATAAGGATTCCTAGTCAAAAACTACATTTACTTCCTTTATCATACTAGGATATTGACTTACTAGTTTACCCCATGAAAGTAGGATAACTTATTATCTTATCTCATATGGATAAAATGCCTTATTTTCCCGAACATGTCTTGCCCTATGCTCGGTCTTCATGTGGTCGGTCATAATAGTCTTTTGTACTGAGAATGCTGCTGTCGACCTGATAATTGCCCGGTCATCTTGAACTCAAGTGCTCGGTCACTAACCGTAAAGTTCCCGGCCCCTTACTGTTGACTCTTTAGTGGTCGGGTCGGCATCAATAATCTTGACTGAGAAGTGAATTACCTTTTTTACCCCTGTCGTGCTGCTTAAATAACATAGTGCCTGAAAACACCATCAACAATATTTGTTGATTGAATAAGTCTGATTTTATATATTAATTTCCGTACCATTGGTTGAACGGGTCGGATACGAATATTGATATTCTAATATCATACTCGACGTATTGTTATCCCTGTATATAATTGAATCAAAAAAAATATGTTTGGCATGATCTTTTTAATGGTGAAAATATTTGTTTAAATACTAAAAAATATTTTCAATTTTTTTGTTGGGTGTTATTTAGTTATAACTTGAGTTTAAATAGTTAAATTATTTATAATACAGGTGCTTAAAATTGTCGCTGCCACAAGGGACACGAATCAACGTGCAAGGAAACCCTTCTCATACATACTTCCTTAGTGAAACTGCTGCAAACAGTGGTAATCCCACTAGGAGTGCGACACATATTGGATTATATTTATACTAAGGATAAGATATCAGAATAACCTATTTCAATAATTCAGAAGACCCCGGAAGAATGTTACTCCGGGATAGCATCACTCCAAAGCCCATGAGGACCGGAAACTCAGATAGCACATCGAAAATATCACACACACGAACTAGAACACTCCCAAGTACACCGGAATACTCCTGAACCGAAATGATCCAAAAGATCAATTTGGAGTAACCTATAATACGCCAAGGGATATGATGCATGTGTACCTCTGCCCGATATTTCTATGATGAATATCTCTGATCGAGATTAACAAGTCGTAATAGTAATATGCTTACCTGAACATGAGGAATTAATTAAAAAAACAAACCGACATGTGTATTGCCACATAATGTTTCAGGATACACCATAAAGATGTAAACCATGCAAATTAATAAATTATCTCATCGCTGACACCTCCACCTAAGAATCCTATATATAAACCAATGAACGTAAAAAAAAAATGAACCATTTTGTTAAGAAGACCAAATAAAAAGAAAATAATAAAGAATTAGAAGAAAAAAAAAATAAGGAACCATTGTTTGTAGGCCCAAAGAAGAAAAAAAAGATTTCAACATCAAGCCCAAAACCAAAAACCGAACTGTGACCAAACCAAGCCCAACGAACTGAAAGTATTTTTTTTTTTATATAGTATCACTTTTCACACACACAAAATTGACGCTGTATGTGGGAGAACGTAGCAATGTTATGTTTTTCCCAACAAGATTTTTATATAAAGAAAGAAATAAATATTAAATCCTGATGAATATGTGTTGAAAAGTATGAGAAATGGCACAAACACGAAGTGTTTGAATAAAAATTGAATTCATATCATATTTACATTATAAGTATGTGCATTAGCACTGACTTAATAAATAAGCACATGCAATTAATAAATGGTGAGCACGAACAGTCTGCGGTTAAAAAAATATGGGACTCATTACACCCAATTTCCACCTTGTATATCATCAACAAAAGTATGTATGGATATAGTGAGTGAGTAACAAGAGGGCGAATTCACAATAGCCTAAAGTTGGTGACTTAATAGGAAGCCTAAACTAATGCATAAGGCTAGATACGGCTAAGTGCGTGATTAGCATGATTAAATCTCAATATACGTGCTTCATTAATATGGAATATATATTACATGCATGATTATGTATAATTAATATAAAAATGATTATACCATGTCCAAAGAAATAAATGATTAGTTTTGAATGTTTATATAACCTTTATAAGCTGTATGAAAATGGTATGTGAGTGATGAAAATAAAAATCATTACCATGGAACCAAAGGAAACTAATTATTTTGAGCAATTGAAGGGGAAAAATAATTAAAAAAGACAAAGTCGAGATGAATAATCAAAAGCAATGAGAGGAACTCGGGATGAATAATACTCCTCGGTTATGTGAAACTCTATAGCAACGTTTGTAAAGAATTATTTTGTAGCTATGGAACAAACAACTCTGGAAAATCAAAAGCTAGCTAAAAAAGTCAAGATGATATAAGGGAAACGACTAGAGGTAGAAATTAGTAGACAAACGGATGATCCGATAAGGACTGCAGCTGCAGAAGTTCCAACAGATCTAGTAGTACAGATAACCGCACCTCAGACAACTTCAATCACCTCAGAAGCATTATATTTCGGAGTTGAAACATCGCTATGAGATACAATAAGACAAGAATTAAAGAACGTACTGGGGACTCATGCTCAAGCATTGTTGACCAAGATGTCTCAAGATAGTGTAGTTGAGGCAGCGTGAATGGTCAATACCTCACCCTTCACACATCAGATTATGGGTGTGGAGAAGCCCAAAAATGTTCAGATGTCGATGTTTCAGATGTTTAAGGGAAATTATAATTCGGAACAACTTTTATTTCATTTCAAATAGAAGATGAGCCTGAAAATCGGAGGTGATGCATGATATTGCAAAGCTTTCCCTACCAGTCTAAATGGAGATGCGTTTGAATGGTTTGGATCTCTCTCTCCCAATTTAATTGGGAATTTCCAGACATCATGTGAAAAGTTTTTGGCTCATTATACCAACTTTAGATGTTTCCCAAAAATAATAGATAACATCTTTGGTTTAAAGCAAAAGCCAAGTGAGACTATCATGGATTTCTTACGCATGTTGCTTTGCTCCAGATTAAAGACTATGATATAAGGTTGTCAACAAGGATTATGGTAAAGCCCTCCGGAGAAGTACTCGATATACATAATATGTGGTGAGAAAAAATTTCCATAGTATGAAGGAAGTCAACCTGAAAACTCAACAATGGATCCGAATCGAGGAAGACGAGGAGTTCAGACAAATGAATGATCAAAGAACAACTACTATAACTATTGAAGGGGATGAACACCCTGACTCAATTAAAATAACTACCATTGTATTAAAAAAAACGGTCTGAGGCGCCGCGTCATCGCCTCTCGGCGACGGCGCTTCGAGGCAGCCGCCTCTTTCAGTTTACCTATTTTCGCTGCCTTGTCCCGCGTGAGGCGGGCGCCTTAGTCCGCCTTGCGCCGAATCGACGTGAGGCTGCAAGAGGCTGCCGCTTCACGCAAACCCCTTTTTTTTTTTTTAGGGTTTGAGCGAAGCTAACCATTTCTATCAAAGCCAACCCTTGATTTCTTCGTCGTCTGAGCTATGTGTCATCTCTCATATTCGTCACTCAGCTTGCATCGCCACTCCTCTGGGTCGTCTCTCAGCTCACGTCACCACTTCTCTGCGTGCCACTCCTATGCGTCGCCTCTCATCTGCGTCGCCTCTCATCGCGTGGTCTCTCTGTCGTCGTCGACCTTGCGCCGTCTCCAAGCACATCAAAGAAACCCATCACTCTCTATTTTTATTTCAAGTGCAGCTTCAATACTTTTTATTTCACACTCCTCTCTCTATTTTTGTTGTTTGGACAATGTGTGTGATTCAATTCATACTCGTTTTTGATTTGATTTTTCAATTCATACTCATGAAGTTAATGTGGAAGATGGAATAAAAGTGAAGGAGGTTCTTTGGAGGATGACGTATCTGATGATGAGGGGGATTTTGACCCAAGTTTCATTCCGTTAGATACAAATGATAGCTTATTTAGGAATTAGTTATCAATTGTTTTTGAACATACTATTAATGTTGGAGAAATGAATGTATTTTGGATTGTTGTTGTTCTTATTATGCTGATATTATGATTTTAATTTATTTTTTTGATTTTCAAATCGAGGCACCCACCTCGCCGCCTCGAGGAGGTCCGCCTCGCACCTTAATGGCCGGCCGCCTCGAGGCACCGCCACATATTTTTAAACATTGATAACTACCCAAAAACCTTTTCCAATAAAAGACCATCCACATAACTAGTGAAAAATCCCAAACCAGAATTTGAACCTCACAAAAGACCCAAACCATAATTTCAAGCAATACCCTATCAGTCAGAGGAAATATCTTTAAACACCAGCCTTGTTAAAATATGGACATATCACAAAGACTCTTGTTTGTTCGGGCATTCTAGACCAATCCAATATCTCAGAGATTCTATATACCGAAAATTATATTGTGCCTTTCATAAAGATATTGGACACAAAACTGAAAATTATTTCACCTTAAAAAGTCAGGTCCAATAGTTAATATGAAATGGTCATCTACAGTAATACATAAAAACATATAAGTCACTAGGATATTTGGAGAAAATCCACAAAACGGGACCAAGCGTAACTGGAGATGAAGCTCCCTCGACGGAGACTATCTTGATAAGTCACCAGGTGGAATCAGAGGTAGATGAAGTTGTTGGAAATTCTTGTAATATTCATTAAAGGATGTGTGTTTATGTCTTTTTGACACTAGGGGTGCAAGGGAAAGTTGCAATCCTTATGAGGGTTTAGTGTTCCTGGACAAGAACAGAAGGTGTGCAAACTTGTAAAATTCTTGTACGGATTAAAACAAGCACCTAAACAATGGCTGAGAAATTTGACAAAGATATGTTGTCAAGAGGTTCAAAACCAATGAGTGTGATAAGTGTGTGTACACCTAATCAACTCAAAAAGGATATGTCATTGTGTGTCTCTATGTAGACGATATGCTGATAATTGGTCGTAATCATGAAATGATTCAGTCTACCAAAAATGTGTTATCCAGCAGATTTGATATGAAAGATTTAGGAGTAGCTAATGTGATCATAGGAAATAAGATTTCTAGGATATCAGACGGATATATATTATCTCAGACTCATTATATTGAGAAGATACTTGATAAATATATCAAATGGGATCTAAATGTGGCTAGAACCCATGTAGACCTAACTCTTCATCTATCAAATAATACTGGTTCGAGCGTATCACAATTAGAGTATTCGAGAATCATCGGAAGTCTGATGTATCTCACGAATTGCACACGACCTGATATCGCTCAAGCTGTGAACCGGCTTAGCAGATATACGAGCAATTCAGGACATAACCACTGGAAAGCCATAGTAAGAGTTTTGAGGTATCTGAGAGAAACTTCAAAATATGGGCTACATTACGAGAGATATCCTGCTGTACTAGAAGGATACAACGATGCTAACTGGATATCTGATACAGTGGATTCCAAATCTACGAGTGGATTTGTTTTCACACTTGGTAATGCAGCCGTGTCATGGAAATCCTCGAGGCAAACATGTATTGCCCGGTCTACTATGGAATCAGAGTTCATAGCGTTAGACAAAACAGTGAAAGAAGCAGAATGACTTAGAAACTTCCTGGATGATATTCCTAGTTGGCCCAAACCGGTGCCAGCGATTAGCATACATTGTGATAGCCAATCGGCTATTGGGAGAGCCTAAAATACAATTTATAAGAGTAAGTCTCAACACATAAGTCGGAGACATAATATCATACGTCAACTGCTCTCAAGTGGCATAATAACGATCGATTATGTTAAGTCGAAGGAAAATCTAGCGGATCCATTAACTAAAGATTTACCTCGAGAGCAAGTTGAGAAGTCATCGAGGGGAATGGGCTTGAAGCCTATAATTTAAGAATTGTCACTGTGGAAATCCAACTTAGCTGACTGGAGATCCCAAGATCTAGGTTCAAAAGGGACAACTGAAACTTTGTGCAATTCAAAACAAGCACTGAAAAGTTCTGTACTCTTTCCCATTCCGATAATGACGCTGAGTGCTGTCTGTCATTGGTTAGGATAAATTAAGGCTTTTAATGATCACTATATTAAGATATGAGTCCTAATGAGGGCAAAGACAGATTACCTCTTGATAGTAGATCACCTATTTCAAGTAAGAAGTGATGCCGCTTCCATGAGAACTTTTAAAGGCGGGTTACCCTAAAGTACTTGATGAATCCAGGACCGTCGTTCAGATCCAAAATGAACAAAACCGTAGAACGGGAAAATGGTCGAATTAAAGTTGTGTGTTGGCAATTGTCTTGGTTTACACCGACGACAGAACAGTTCAAGACTATGAGTCACTAGTTTGCCTAGTAAATCCGATTGTCATTCACTAGGAAATGTTTAAGGCTAAAGCTACCTATTTCGATGCAGCTTTAACTCATGGTAACTCTCTCAAGTGTCTACATGAATATTAGATGAATTGTGGGGGATTGTTGGAAATTCTTGTAATATTCATTAAAGGATGAGTGTTTATGTCTTTTAGACACTATGGGTGCAAGGGAAAGTTGCAATCCTTAGGAGGGTTGCATCCCACCCCAATGGGTGCCCTTTTGGCACCCATCTATGCCTTATAAAAGAGGCAATCATATCCAAAAAAGAGATATAACGAAAATCCGTCTTGAGTCACTGTTTTCTTCTGGTTTTGAGAGAGAATTCCTCATATTTTCCTAGTTTATATACTTGTCAAGGAGTGCGCCTTGGAAAAGAAGGAACCATGTTATCCAGGGAGAACATTGGTCAATTGCGAATCCGTAAAGCACTTGTGACGGGGCCAATAAGTTCTTAAGGACAGAGAGAGATCTCGACTTGAATTCGTCATTGCAGTTTACATGTTTTTTAATCTACAGTTTTATGTTTTAGGTTTTAGGGTTTTTGGTATTTTCTGGTTTGATTTGTTAATAGCGTGTTATTTTGATGTTTAAATGACACTTATGACTTACAGAAGTGGTAACCCAACTTGTAGAGATGTAGATTGAATCAAAACACACATATAATATCCTTAACTATTTTAGAAAATGATTTCGTTCTTTTTTAATATAATTTTAAAAAGATTATCAACTAAAATAATTTTACACATTTTTATAAAAAGTTTTTATTGATAATCAATTAATTAAAAAACTTTTTGTTAAAAGCTTTCATATTAGAAACTTTATTTGAAAAAAAAAAATTCTCCATTTAAAAAGCAAATGGAGCCGTAGTTGTTTAGTTGATTAAATCAATAATTTAAAAAATTGAAATTAACTCAAACAAATCAATTTAAAAAAAAATAGAAATGAACTAAAATAAATAATAAAATGTTAGAATCTACAAAAAAAAAATTAAATAAAAAAAATCTCATAACCATTGTAGAATTTTCCCAGCTATTTTATTTATCACGCAACAAATTTAACTACTTTTCAAAACAAACACAAACATTTATAGGGAGAAGAGAAGCACAAATTCTACTGAATCCAACAAACATAAATATATAAATATAAAGAGATGAGGATAAGCCGATAGCCCTTCTCTCTCTGCCTCTTATCTTTTAATTTATATAAAAAAATAAAAAATAAAAATAAGAGTGCTTAAAAGCTTGCAGACAAGAGAGAAGGATTTTGCTTTTGCCAGTACACATTAAAAAATTAAAAAAAAAAAAAAAAAAAAAAGCAAAACCGACGACGACGAACGGACGGATCTGGGTCAACGATGTTTGACCGTAAAAATGACGAGTTAAGGGTTAAGAACGTAATTTACACTTTCTTTTAACATACTTTTGTTGTCCAGTTCTGGCCTCCGGGGGGGCTTATTAATTTATTAAAATTTATTTCGTAAGATTTGGTTGTCATTGTTATGGTTTCTCTTCTTTTATATATAAGCAAATTGCTTTGCGTTTTGTTCTCTTTTTATATCTAAACGGCGAGACGAACAAAACAACATAAATATTTACATAAGCTTCGTCTCGTCTTTCAGAGATAAGAGTAAAAATGAGAACCAAGAAAGGGCTTTGTTACCCTAGAGCTAGAGCTGGAGCTGGAGTGTTTGATGTTTGTTTAGACCAAATACTAATCGCAGTCAATAACAAGAAGAGAAGAGATTCCTCCAACGGTGAACATAAGATGGGTTACCGGAAAAAACAAAGATTCTCTCCGACCGGCGCCGGAAAGTCTGATTTGTTCGACGCTTTACCTGATGATCTTGTCCTTTCTATTCTCTGCAAACTCAGCTCCACCGCTCGTTGCCCCTCTGATTTCTTCAACGTTTTGATAACGTATGCTTCTTTCTTCTTCTTCTTTATTTTTCTTTTTTTTTATCTTTTTTTTTTCTTTGTTTCTGAAAAAACGTAACTGACGTTATTGATTTTGATGAAACAAACCAACAGATGCAAACGATTAAATGGGTTAGCTTTGAATTCTTTAGTGATATCTAAAGCTTCTCAGAAAACATTTGCCATTAAAGCCAACAACTGGTCTGAGTCAGCTCACCGGTTCTTGAAACTCTGTGCCGATGCCGGAAATGTTGAAGCTTGTTACACTCTTGGCATGGTAAAAAAGTTTATTCTTTTAACTTTATTTTTTTTAAATGTGGAAAATTCAATATTTTAGTTCACAAGTCATGAACATTCTTCGAATGATGCTTGCATGGTTTTTAATACCTCATAATTGATTTCAATTTTTTTAATTTTCGCAGATTCGATTCTACTGTTTTCAAAACCGAGGTAACGGGGCATCGCTGATGGCCAAGGCCGCGATTAGCTCACACGCGCAGGCACTCTACTCGCTCGCAGTCATTCAGTTCAACGGCAGCGGCGGTTCTAAAAACGACAAGGATTTGAGGGCCGGCGTGGCTCTGTGCGCGCGAGCCGCTTTTCTTGGCCACATCGACGCTCTACGCGAGCTAGGTCACTGCCTTCAGGATGGCTACGGTGTCCATCAAAACATCGCCGAGGGACGCCGGTTCCTAGTCCAAGCCAACGCTCGCGAGCTGGCTGCCGTGCTTTCTTCGACAGCATGTAAAGGAATCTCCACGCGCTATTGGCTCTCGTGGAATCCACTCTCGCACCCTCACCCACTTCCTCACCCTCCTCGGAATCCTAACAATGGTCACGTGACTGGGATGGGGTGTCCGTTACTCAGTGATTTCGGTTGCAATGTACCGGCGCCCGAGGCGCATCCGGCGAGCCGATTTTTAGCCGAGTGGTTCGCGGCTCGTGGAGGTACTCCGGGTCCGGGATTAAGGTTGTGTTCGCACGTGGGATGCGGCAGACCGGAGACTAGAAGACACGAGTTTCGACGGTGTTCGGTTTGTGGGGCCGTGAACTACTGTTCACGCGCCTGTCAAGCGCTTGATTGGAAGTTGCGCCATAAATCAGAGTGCGTGCCGGCTGAGCGGTGGCTGGACGAAGACGGTAATGGCGACGGTGACGGGGATTTAAATGAAGTAGTGGGTGGTGGCGAAGGGGAGGACGACGTCGTTGCTGATAGTTGAACGGAGATGTGTGAGAGAGAGAGAGAGTTAGACTGACGGTGTTAGTAAACGGTAACGGCACATAATATAAGTTTTTGTATGTAGGCTTAAAAAACAAGACAAAGGGAAACAGAGAAGCCAGTTTTGGATGATAATTAAGTTAAAAACTTCTATTATGGTCGTTGGAATTTGTGGAGGCGGTTGAGGGAGAGTTTTGTTTTGCCCTTTGTTTGTATAGAGGGGTAAATTCGAGAAATCAAGGGAATTTTGTTTTAATTTTATTTTTGTACAATATAGCAAAACTTGCAACTTTAATTTCGGGAAAATCTTGATTCAAATTCCGGTAAATTTGTTGTTTCGTTCTTGTTTTTGTCTTTAGTTCCTCTTCCCAATTTCAAACAATTTGGTTTAAAAACAAAAATTTAATATGCTTTTAGCTTTGGGGAAAAGGCCAAGGAATTGCTCCATCTTTAGATCTAAAAAAAAAAATTGTGAAATTTCAAAGCTCAAAACAAGCAAACAGCAGCTCTCTGTGTTCATAATTTGTTGGGCTACTTGGCTTGTATTATACCAGAATTTATAATTATATGATGGGTAGATTTGTCCCCAAAAGTGGTAAAAGATTTCTACATTTAGATTGTACTATAATTATTTCAATCTATCTTGTAGGTAAAAAAATTGTGTACATAATTTTTGCTTCTTAAATCAAGTGGGAAACTGTGAAATTTTATGTCAACGAACCCTAAGGGATTTTGGTTTGGTTTTAGGTTGCTGGAAACGAACCGAAAAATGTTCGGTTCCGAACCTTAAGGTTACGGTTCCACTTGGAACCATAAACGAACCGTTTGAGGGTTTGGTTCCGATTTTAAAACTGAACTGGATGGAACCGTAATCTTACGGTTCTATCCGGTTCAGTTTCGGTTTGGAATTGAAACCGTGACCGGGTCTATTACTAGCCATTAGGCACAAGGCAATCAATGAGTTCAATACTTGGTTTTTCCTTGTATTGCTTTTGTGGCTGTCAAAAAGCAAATACCCATCAAGAGATTTGACTCGGAAGAACTTGAGAAATAAGAAGGTTGAGAAATTTTATTTTATTTTATTTTAAAAGTAAAAAGGTGTGAATGTGAAGTAGTGGGAGAGAAATCAGAAATGTTAGTGGAGGATTATGGGTATTTTTAAAGCTTTATGAATTGTTTATGCTCAGTACTCAAAAAAGGAAAAAAAAAAAAAAAGAAGTAGCAATATATGTGTTGTCCCCAAAAGGGCATCTTATTGTGGGCTTTCTTTTGTTCAATACAAGAAATTAGATGCCTTAGCTTCTTGTGGTCCAAGCCCAGCCCATTAAGGGGCATTAGTTGGAAACAATTTTATGCAGCAAAGTTGTTGCAGAAGATAAGAGTGACAGAAAATGCAGGGACTGGCCCCTGCTGTTAAAATTTTTATATGATGGGGTTGACTTGATTGTGTATCCATGTACTAGCCAATAAAGTACAATATCAAATTTGATTTTTAATTGAATAAATTTAATTGCATGCAAGTATAATTTATATTAAAGATGCTCATAATGTCACATCTGACCAACCATTTCTGCACCAACTTTTTTTCCACATTAATCTCTCAAGTCATTGAATTTTAAACCGTTTATTATAAGCTTTTCAGTTGGAATTGTTTTGTTTTGTTTTTTTTTTATTATTATTTATTATTAGACTAAAATTTTATAGGGCTTGAAATATGGATGATAATCAGGATGTCTTGGTCTATTCCAATTATGATTCATGACGAAAAAATCATCTAGAAATCTGAACATAATGATTCGAGATTTGGAATCCCGATCGATATTCAAAATGATTTTTTATCTCGAATTCACGATTCGATTTTTTTATTCGGAACAAAAAATAATCCGAATCATGACTAATTTTTTTTTATTCAAAATGATTTTCAGTCTAAAATCCAGAACATAATTTGAGTTTTTTTGTGCACTCTGCCTTGAAGCATGAAGCATATCAAGCGCTTTTGAAAAAAAAAAAAAAAAAAAAAAAAAAAAAAGGGAAGAAGAAGCATATTTTTGCCCAAAAAAAGAGAGAACAGATTAGGAGTCTTGTGCCCACTTCTTTTTATTAAAGCAAAAATAAGAATATTATAACCACCATTTCTTTTTCTTTTTCCCCCCGAATATTTACAACCATCTTATTAGTTAGTTACATATACGTATAAGATTCCAAGATTCTATTCTCGCAATCAATTAATTTCATAATTGCATAACGATATGGTTGAATTGGTTTTCAAATATACTAATAAAGCTTGTCATCCGGAGCTCGAATATCGAGAAAGATAAGATGTTAAAATTATAATTGAATTTATCCATCCCTTTCATTTTTAACCAAAAAAAATAAAAAATCACATTAACCTACCTTTTTTTGTTTATTAATATTCTTTGTTTCACTTTCAGAAAAGCTAACCAAATATCAGCATAATTTTGTGCTGTGTTATCCATATTGGCAAGAAATTCAATATCTCCAAGAACCTACCTTATTTGTTAATTAATATTCTCCGTTTCACTTTCAGAAAAAGCTAACCAAAGCATAATTCAGTGGTGTGTTTTATTGGCATCTGGCTTTTTCCGAAAAGGTTAACACAAAGCCCAAATAAACCAATAAATGAATGAGGCCCAATATTCAAACCTTAAAGCCCAAGGCCCAAAAATGAAGGCTCAATTGGATTTTATTTTGGGCCGAAGCGAATTGAAAGTCTAGCCACTCAAAACAACCAGCAGCATCCTATGGAATTAGTCCATTGCCAAATCAAAGACGCTGCTCTGCTTCAAAAGTTCTGAGCTTAGGATCAGGTATGCGTTGTTGTTTAATGTTTGAATATCAATATTTGAACTTACATTATTACTCTTTTGATCAATTTCAATAGCAATCAATTCTTGGATTTTATTTTTTTGTGATCATAGTTTAGGGTTTCCCATTTCAAAATTACACGATCCTTATAATTCCCATTACATTTTTGTAATGATTAAGGAATATAGAAATGAAAGAAACTAGATTTTTGTCATAATTTTGGGTGGTTTGAATTGTTGATTGATAGGGAGAGAAAGTGAAGATGAAATTTGTGAGGGAGTTTGCTGAGAATTTGATTCTGAGGTTGATGGAGGACCCTAAAGAGAGGGATAGGAAATTTAGGGAGCGTTTGTATGAGAGGAAAGATAGGTGCCGTAAGACTAAAGAGATGTGGAGCTATCCTCTGCGTCCCTACGGATTCTGGACATTTGAGCGACACAATTCCCAACTCCATTGGGATCCTCAGATTAGCCAGGTGCCTGGCAGAAGGGACCCGTATGATGATCTTCTTCAACACAGCTATGATACCACCTCCACCTCCAAATGAATTTCAGGTTTGATTTTTGCACTGTTTTGATCCAATGAGTTTGACTTTGCTTTTTCTAATGTTGTTGTTATGGGTGTTTTGTGATACAAGTATTAAGTGAAGTTTGTGCATTGTTTGTTTGTTTAATGATGATTGTCATGCATCTTTGATTTTGAATTTTGGGATGATTTTCTGTAACATTTTTGTAGCACATGATTAGTAATTATGTGTTGATTCTTGACTCAAGATTCTAGATTTTGTAATGTTAGATGAATTTGTTGGTTTCACTTACTGTTATTTTTGGTGTTTAGTGAACCACGAGCTCCCTTGGTGCCTCAAAATTTAAGATCTAGAGCAATCAAAGACGAGGTTGTCAAGTTGTTGGGTGATGGTGCGGCGCCTCTTCTGGTCTAATTATTATGCCATGGATGTGTTTAATTACTTGAACTTCAATTCTTGAAAGAGTTTCCTGTAAACATTTGGATTTGCATATGCTATGACATGGTCTATCCCTATTTGTTGTCAAAGCCTTTTGTCAGTGATTCTTTTTCATTTTTTCCTTTGTTTTTATTCTTGTTATCTAAATATTTGGATTGGAAGATGGTATATATAGTTAGATTTTATCTCAGTTAACTTGTGTACACACACACACACTCTCTTTCGAGGATAGAACTAGATGCCACTGTCACGTAAAAGAGTTCCCCTTACTTTCAGTTTTCATTTCATATGACCTCCAATCTATCAATTAATAATCATGGGACAACAAGATGTGGAAATATGGTTAAACTCTATAGTTCAAATGAAAAGGATGTATACTTTTATAACTTTTAATTACAATTTCTCAATGCTCACTATTTGTTTTCTTCCACTAGTGCAGAAAGCTATAAACGATGGAAGAATGGTTTAGATCTTCTCAGAAGAGGAGGATGGTGAATGATGCTTGCTTTGATTTTCTTCTTTTTTCCCCTCTATTTTGTTGAACGGTAGCTGTGTGTTGCAGAAATGCCGGCTGGGTTGTAAACGCTCAGTTTTGCAAACTGGTTTATTAGTTTGAATAATTGTCTATGTAACTCTGGTATTGTGGAATGAACAGTCCATCTTGTTGTAATCGGGAACGAACAAGAACGAATAAGTTTTAGCTAATGTAATAAAGATACCGTTTCAAAGATTCCATTGCTCTTTTCTTTTCTTGCTCAGTTTCGAGCAATCAAAGACTGAACCACATAAGCGTTATGGCTTAGTGGAAAGGTCCAACTTCTCAAAGGGCTAGATACGTATGTTAAATATCGAAGGAGATCAAATTGGAATTCCCATCAATGGGTTATTTCTAATCTAATAATTTACCTATGGTTTGTTATAACTCATTCTTAAATTTAAGTGTTATTTATTAATATATTTAAGATATTAGAAAAAATCAGTTTATTAAACTTTAACTTTACCCAAACTTAAATTTAAAAAAATACTTGAAATTTAATTCGGCTTTTGCCAACCTTAAATCTATATTTTGGATATAATGATGACACATTTGAAGTCAGTTTGGGAGTGAGTGTTCCTTGACTAAGAAATTTCAAATAACTTTTAGAAAATACTTTCAAGCACACTCTCAATTCCCAAACTAACTCGAAACGACGACATATTCAAAAAACAAAACAGAATATATGAACCATTTATGTCCATTCACACATGGAAAGGGTTTTAATCCTGAAAAACATGTACACATTACAAACCATATTGCCACCACACGGCAACATCTGCACACTTACTAAGATTTTGCAAACCAGACCACTAGTTAAAGCAAACTCCTTACATTAAGTGAATTGCTTACTCTGAATCTGAATCTGAGCTAGAATCCTTTTTTATTGCATCTTCTTTCTTCGCAGATTCACTCTGCTGCTTAAAGGCCTTGGCTATCTCATCAATGGGAACCAAAGGAAGATAGCTGAAGATTGTATAACCCTTCTTGGTCATGTTCAAGACAACATGGTTATACTTCTCGGACCAGTGTGCAGCTGTGGGCACAGCCATATCTGCCATCGTGTGGAACAATGCATAGTGGTTAAGTTTATACCATGCTTTCACAGAATTTGTTAGCAGGAGATGCTTCGACTCTTCAGCAGCATAATCCACAGCTGCTCGAGGTCCCCTGGTTTGAGCCTCACTCACAAGCTTTTGAGCTTTCTGTGATGCCGTTTCAATTAGGCTATAGACTTCACTCGCGACCCGTTTGGCCAGTGGTGGAGCATGCTCATCGAACTTGTGTGAAGCTTCATCTACCTGCAGCAATCATTCAAGTTCATTACGGAAATTAACTAAACCACTTTCCGTGTAAAGACTTAAGGATGAGTTTGGGATTGCTACTTAACTAGCGCGCTTTTGATATGAAGCTCTAATAAAGAGTAAAGACATGTAAGACAATTAACATCCACAAATAGGAAATATGAGAAATTGCTGAGTCATCTCCATATGTTATTATTTGAATAATTTCGAACATGAGCTCACTTCAATACATGTGCATAAAGAACCTACACAACCGAATCAAATTCAAACCCCTAATACCAGAATCCGATTTTTAATTGTTAATTTACTTATTTATTTTTTTAAAAGAGAGTAAACCTACCATTCATCAGCGAGAGATTTGTAATGAATTCATCATAGCCCAAATGAATAAAATAAAATAAATTAAAAATAACCACGATATGAGTTCTAAACTTCACATATTAAATTGATAATCACCCAAAATCATGCCTAAAAGATCCGAAACAAAAAAGTTCCCAAACCCAAAAGCTGTTAAAAATTCGATTTTCTCCATCAATATTCAGACGAAACAAAATCAAATAAATCAATAACAAAAATTATTCAATAAAATTTCATCTAACAAGTTAATATAGGAAATTAAGAACAAAGTATAAAACCAATTGATCGAAAAAGTAAATAAATAGTACCTTCTTATCAAGATAAACGAGGAGATCATCTGGCACGCCCTTGAATTTCTGATAAACAGGTCCCACGGCGGCGGTCACGGCGCTTTCAACGGAACCAACCGGAGAGCGCAGCGGGCCTGAGTTGCGCTTCGCGTAGTCGTACAATCCCGACACGCACACCAGCGCCCGAATCGCAGCCATCCTCACGAATCCAAGATGCTTCAGTTCATGTTTCCTGTTCTTGCTCTCGCTCTCCATATCTTCGCTTTTGCCAAAAATTATTTGCGTGAAATTAAATATTTTCTTTATTAGATCGCGAGAAATTAGATATGCTTGCTCGAGGTTTTGAATAATCTGTAACTGACTGATCACGTTAGTGGGGGTGTTGGTATTTATTTAACGATCGGACGGAGAGACGGGTGGTAATTTAATCTGAATCGTTCGTTTGATCTGACGGTCGAAATTAGATCTATTGTTTTTGTTTTTGGGTGAATGGGCCCGGATTGTATTAAAGAGAGTGAATTTGATTTGTGTAAAGGTGGGGCCTAGCTTTCTCGTCGAAAGTAGAGGCTTCCAGACAGACACGTGTAAGTTGATGACTTGTGGGCTGTAGCTGAGGAAGCTTCTCTACGTGGACCACCTCTTTGGAAGCTTCTAGACCTGCAATTGTCAGCCATTAAATATTAGCGGCTAAATTTTGATGAAAGCTTCGCTATTATGTATTTTAGATTACAAAAATAAAAAACGGTTCATTTCGGTATAATTATAAAATTATTTTTAATTATAATTATTCAATTTTTAAAAAAAGGTAATAGTTTGTTTTTTTATTAAAAAAAAATTATAATTATTTTTAATTATCGATTTGGTTCGGTTTAAAAATTAAAAAATTAGTAACTGTTTACACCAAGAAAATAATTCAAGTGGTCCTGACTCTGAGACTGAGATCCTGAGGATCTGAAATTATGACTTCAAGATTTTGATGCTGAGTAAGGATCATGATCTGATTGTGGTTTTGACTCTCAGAGTACGATTCAGTTCATGATTATGAGGTTCTGACTAAGAGGTCCTGATTCTAAGGCTTTGATTGATTATGATGAGGCTCTGAGATACTGATTTTGAGATTATGAAGTTATGAGGATTTGAGACTGAATGAGTATCAGAGTAGATGGTGGTTTACAATCAATTCAGGCACGTCTGATCAGAGGATTATAATAAGGAGTAACAGATCAGTGCTAGACCCGAGTCTGGTGCTTCAAAATTAAACGTGTTTGATTACTCAATTACTTCCTCCAATAGTTGCAGAATGTGAGCACCAAAAATGGAGGAGCGCAACTTGCTGGATGTGGTGGTTACAAGATCATGGAGGAGCATTTACAGGAAGTTAACATTTCCTGCAAAACGTGAGCAAAAAGTTGAGAAACTGATGGAGAAAGTTACATAGAAAACCACTTCTGCTAAAATTACTCATCCACAAACACAAACACAGGCTTCCTGGAATAGAGGAATGTGAAGAGTTGAAAGCATGAAGTTGAGAATCACTTTAAATAAGTTGACAAAAAAGTGTAGGGACTTGGAGGATGAGTGGATGAAGTTAACAAGACATGCAAAACCAGGGCCGGTCCTGAGTTTTTGGGTGCCCGGTGCGAAAGCTCAAAATGTGCTCTTTTTTATTTCACAACAGCAATAATTGGAAACAACTCAGTTGATTATTTCTATTACATTCAAGATATGATATTACCATTCTAGAGGACCTGAACTACAAAGTGTCATTGTGTTCTCCATACCAGAACCAATAGAAGTTAGAACATAGGCATATTAACTTGCACAAGTACTTGGATTCTACTGAAGATAAGTGAAATAATTTTTCACGTTCAAAAACGTTATTTTAGATAGAAAATTATATTTGTACTGTAATATTTAAGAAAAGAGACATAAAATCTTTTAATATTTTTAAAAAGAAATTTAGACCCCCATTTGATAATAAGTTTTGGTATTTTGGATAGAAAAAATTATAATTTAATATATATTATACATTCTCACACATCATTCTTAGAATAGTACTAATAATTTAATTCTTAAAACAAATATAATATGTTAAGAAACATATTATTAAAACATTAAAGGGTTTTATGTCTCTTTATTTCATCTCCTATATCTAATAATATTATAATTTATTTCTTACGTGGCAAAGTCACAGTGAACTTAGAACATCCCAAGTCTACACGTGTAAAGTAACGTAATAATTAGCTTAACAACTTTTATACAGTTAATTAATATTATTTATTTCCCACCTATAGTTTTTTTTTTTAAAAAATAAATAAAATAAAGCCAAAAACGAAATCAAATTTGAGAAGATTCTCTATTATTCTAACATGTTGCCGCTTAACAAATTAATGGGCGAATAAAGTCAATTATCTGATGACACCACCACGTCTCCAGCTGAAACCAAACAAAGCCGTATTTTGGTGCTCCTTATTATTTTAGGCCCTGGACAGTTGCCATTGTGGCACTGTGCCAGGGCTGGCCCTGTGCAAAACATGCGTAAGAAGTTGAAGAGCATTCTTAGATAGTTATTTCCATGAGCTATAAAAGTCAAAGAGGAGCCAGAAAAATGAAAGACCAACACAACGATCAAAAAATCCAAAACATATCAATTCTCAATTACTCTATGTAGTTAATTAGCTATGTAGTTAATTTTATTCTTTCAAGCATTCATATGTAATTATAGAATCTCAATTCCAGTAACTATTTATAGATTTTCAATTTCAGTAAAATTTACAATTCCAGTAATTTTCAACTCTTAGTATTTTTAGCATTCTCCTACATTCGAATTGTCTTACCTTTACAGGCTTTGAAGAACCCGTAGTTTTTACAATTGCTTGTTAGAAGTTAGTTTTTTTACATTGAGGACCCGCTCCTCTGGCCCGCTCGCGCACAACACAAAAGTTTTTCAGAACCAACAGTAACATTGAATAAATCTAACATTTAATCAAATTTTGTATACTATAATTTTTATAATTCTCACAACTACACTAATATAAGCATTTCATGAAATATATTTATCATTTAAATAATTTAAAATGTAAGAAAATAAAAAACGAAACAAAATCGAAATAACAAATAAAAACATTTCATGAAATTAATCATTACCATTTACCAAACATCAAACAAATTAATGATGCAACAAACATAAAATATAAAATAATAAAAAAAACATGATTAAAATAAAAAAAATTAATAAAATCTAATTATTCAGTTAATTCGGTTCGCTTCGGTTTTTTTATTTATAAAAATTGAACTAATTCAGATTTTTATTTAAAAAATAAAATAGTTACTTTAAAAATAAAATAAAACTATCGATTCAATTCGATTTTTTGGATTCCATTCTGATTTTTTCAGTTTACCCCTAATTTAGACTTCTCACACTTCAGCTTTAAAAAAAAAAAAAAAAAAAAAATATTCCTTGGTGAGGAGTTTATTATATACTATCATAATTAGAAGTATGATGACAAAAAATCGAATGGAATGGCCCCAACCTTATCTCCAATTTTAAAAGTCACGTCCTTACCTCATCTCTTATAAAAAGCAGATGATTTTGGCATGAAATTACAACAATTTAAGAGATTTTTAAGTCGTAAGTTAAATATATATACTCATCGAATTGTAAATTGTGAACCTTTGACAGTTTGTTTGAACAAAACATGCATCTGATTTGCTAATGTTGTTTCCGTCAACACACATAATTCATATTACAATCATTTTTTTGTGCTTAAATGACTAATGAGTGTGTTTTTTAGTTAACCCAAAGCCATGCAAGTAGCAAAACCTTCAACTCGGATATTACTGTTATAGGACCGTGTGAAGCAGAGGAACAAAGCTGATATTCTTAAGTTCGGATCAGGTGATTTGACAGCGAGATTTTCAATATTTCAAAAAAAATATTGATACTTTAAAATTGGAAGAGTCATAGTTGCGATTTTGTGAATATCACTTGGTAGGCGACTTGAGTTGCAGAATCGGAGAATCTCCATAGATCAAATACCAAATCTGGTCGTTGCTTATGAATATGAGAAGAAATTTAGATTTGATGATAAACTGAGTTACGATTTTGCCCTCAACAGTAACAATAAATTGCCCCATTTGAAGCAGTACAAGGTTGCAATTTGTAAACGATATTTTTTTTTCCCTTTTAATATGGACATAGTCGGCCTGTAAAATGCAAGTCTAAGAAAGAACGCATTCCCAATATCACATCGACAACAAAAACAAAATATATTGTGTTATGAAATTTTCTTTACCTTTCCATTTCCACAGTAGTGTAAAAGGATGTAGACAAAACTAAACCCAGTTGCTTCATCCACTCCAAGGCCTTTCAAAGTTTCAAACACAGACAGCTTGAGATTTCTGACGCTTCACATATTGAAGAATAGGCTCCTTAACCTGTTAAAATTATTAAAAATAAATAAAAATTAGAACAACAAAGCCATTAGAAACACAATATTTTCACTATCAGAGGATATTTCATTAGGCAGCAACTTAGTTTTCTGTTTTAAGAAATGGAGCATACGGTGCTTGTTTTCCTGCATCTTTTGTTTTGAGTGGATCTACTAACGATAACATCGTCAACCCCATCACAGTAATTTTTGCTTTCATTTGTTCTGATTTTATCATTTCCTGGTACAAAACTCTCTCTTGAAGCTACTGGCTGCACAGTTTCAATAATAAACTATCTGAGTTAGCTGCAAAACGTTACCAACAAAAAAAAAATAAAAATTGAAGTGAGTCATCAGCTGAAGTCGAAAACTTCGATAGCAAGCTAACCTCAGCCCTGCTTGTGGGAGTGTTTCCAAGTCCTCTTGCCTTAGAGATAGTCTGCTCACTCCTGATAGAACCACTTTGATGAATGTCAGATTTGCCTCTTGTGCGTGTGAGATCAGACCCAACTGATTGAAGAACACCACATGTGGACATGTCCGTGTGCTCGCTTCCTGATTAATTAATTACAGAAGAAATATTTTTCAATTGTCACTTCAACATTTAGTTACTAAAAAAGAACCATATAGTAAATTCTAAATCTTAAAGGAAGTGATCAGATACCAATTTTCCGGAATTCTTGATGGTCCGATTTGTTAAGTGGTTCATTAGTTTCCACATCCTGCTTGAAATGAATAAGATTAGAGTAACAGATTTAGTTACTTGTGCACACAGAATTAAGATTGTAATTATTACCAGAAAATCAATAGCCAGTGCTTTCTTGACTTCCATAAGCTTTTTCTCAGTCCGACTGCTGTGGATTACCCGTTTCCCTATGTCCAAATTAAGGAAAATCAGAAGAAAATAAATATTGATAATTCAATCTTCCAATATTAGGCCAAAGCAAGAAGTTCTTAATCAGACTGCACTGGACTGACCTAGCCTACGGTTTCCTTTGGCTTCAACATAACCTTCTTGGATCATTTTGTCCATTAATTTGAGGACAGTTGACTGATTGGCTTCACCATCCAACTTTTTCTGAAGCTTTGAAATGGTTACATAGTTCATTGGAAGAGCATGATACAAAGCCTGATATGACAATGAATATAATTTAATATGTTCATATTCCAAGTAGATAGAAAGGGATAGTTGAATTTGTCAATTATATAAAAAAAAAAACCAAGTTTCAAATGCAATGCAAACTTAATGGACTGTTGAACTGCTAGTTTAAGTTCCAATGCCTAGGGGAAGTGGGGAACCGTAAAGAGCTAGTTAAACAGTTGAAAACAGGCGAGTATCAGACACTAGAAAATGGAAGGTAATCTAGTTTAGCATAGAATATTTATTTATTGGGATGAACATCTTCAATGAATTTAACATAATTTACGATGAAGATTAGAGCGTTAGATGATCAAACATCTAATCTGAAAAATAAGATTATAAATCTCACCTTCAAATATATCTGATCTTCTAACTGGGGAGTTTTATCACGAAGTGTGACCCCATCCATTTCTTCTTTCACCAAGGTGAATTCATAATCAAATTTCTGATTTTGTATTGTATAAAAAGGAAAAGGAGAGTGAGTCAATAACAGGAAGCAAGGGAGAGAAATTTGATTCACAACTAAGAATTCATTTTAAAAAAATAAAAGAACGAGAGAGAGAAACACAGAAAAACCTCTTTCTTGTTTATAGTGTATGTGTCCTTTCCAGCTTTTGACAAGAGACCCTCTTTCACAAGCTTGTCCATTATTTCTGAAATGATCAAGAAATCAAAACATCACAAACTTAGAGCTTAAAATGCTGCACTTCACTTCTCTCCTTTTTCAAGCTTTAACATGATTAAGAATCTCCGTTTACCTTCAGTCAAAGCCTGCATTAAACCATTAAAAGTTATTTAATTAGTGAAAATTTTATTAAAATTAAGATCATCTAAAGAATATACTGAACTTACAAGCTAATATAAATAACTATTTGCATGGACAAACATTTTTGCCACAACGGGAACGGGAAGAGGAAAATGCAATCTCTCACCACTGAGATGTCAGGGAAATTCGGTAGAACATCAGTAAGTTCGATAGTGTCAAGGTGATGGCAGTTGATCCAGTCCTTTACCCTGATCAATTGTCGTTCATCTTCCTCTGGATCCTGAGTATTATCTGAACGACATAAAACATATCAATACTCAGATTGGACCGAGCCCATAAATTAATCTAATAGCCCTAGAAATCACAAAAAAATTAAGGATAGGAAAAATATCATGAAACGGAGTTCAAGATATCTTCTTTCATTTTTCCATTTTTAAAAAGTAATTTATTGTACGTCTGATTCTCATTATCATATTAAGGATGCTCTATTCAATAGTAAAATGAACCTTCATCGACCATTCCAATGTGTTCCACCATTTGTTGCTTATCTGCCAGGATAAACATTGTTACTTCCATTGGTGACTCCCTCAACAAAATATTAGTTGGAACACAGACAAAACAGAAGCTTTAGCAGTTGATGTAATTACCATTTGGTGCTACTATGTATTGATCCTCTTGTGGTTGGCTAACCTGAAATAAATAACATGTTTTCCATATAACTCAGTAGCTGTATTGTACAATGTACATTATGCTCAAATTTGTAAAAGTAAAATTAGCTTTGTCACTTTACCTCACTGTCAGAATCAGACGATTCATCTCTTTGTACAGAATCGGCTCCTAAGCTCACTTCGTCATCTTGCATATCATCATTTTCGTCCCCACAAGGATCAAGCACACTCTTCACCTGTACATACCACCGTAAAAATCCATGACCTAAATTTTTAACCAAATCAATGCCCTGCCAAAAAATCTTTATCCCTTACCTTAAGAGCTAACACAAAATGCTTACTGTTGACGTTCCCAACTTCCATTTTCAAAGGATTTTTGGTCCATGGATTGTGAGCTTCTTCCTCTGAGCAGCATCGGAAGAATGGAGGTTCATAATCCACTGGCTGTAAGGGCTGATAATTATATCACTAATATGTTTTATTTTTTTAAATGCATTGCCCACATGGAAAAGAGCAAAATTCTATAGTGTTCTCTTCTTGAATATATAAATGCAAAAGATGCAAAATGACTTCTTATGCAATCAAACAATTATGCACCTTATATGCAATAAAACTGTATGTGAAAAATTTGCATGCACCTTATGCTACACAAAAGTTCGTATTCAATCTCCCATTCTTCAAATCTAGCAAGCTATAGAACTTTTGACAACTATAATTGTAATGGCCATCCCAAGTGCAAGTGCAGAAAACCCCAATAGGTAAGAGATCAGTTTAATGGGCATACCGTCACATCATCGAAATAGAGAAGCTTCATCAATATAGTGCGCTGAAACAAGAAAAATGAATTTCGCATCATTAAGTGGTTCAACCTTGTGAAAAGACAAAAAATCAAAATGTAAAGAGCTTGCAACATATTATGTTTCATGCAATAACAAGCCTCCAAGTAGGTACCTCTTCAGGCATCCTATCCAGAGTTCTCATCAGCTGAACCAGAGTGCGCACCATTTTACAAGCAGAGCTTCTGAATATTACAGATGAGGAACAATTAACAAAATAAACTCTACACAAGTATTAAAAAAATACTAAAGTAGAAGCAAAAATGAAATTTGACAAGGGGTTTTGATTCAACTACCTCATCTGATTAGGAGTAATTTCTGCGGTGGCATTACACTTGAATGTTCCTCCCTTTTTCTTGTTTCCCGTACGATTGATATTCATGGAAACCTCTTGGCTATCAGAATTAGAATAACTAAAAGAAACTGCCAAGGAAGACAAGTTCAAATCTGTCAGTCTCTAAAATATCGGAAGATGAAAAAGGGGATAGAGAAAATAAAATTGAAAATTTTACAAATAAATCATTTAACCAAGTAATAACATTGCAGTGTGAATAACTGGTATTCTGCCAATCATCTATAGTTAAATTTCTTCAATTTTACAGATACCAAAAACACACTGCAGGTGAAATCGCAATTAAAATTAGAAAGATAAACGAAGCATTCACAGAAACCTACAAGCATATTCTTCAATCATTGGGCCTTCAACAGCTTCACATACACAGAACAGAAGTGTTTTCAGATACTTTTTCTGTAGAGCATCATAAACTCCTGAGAAAAAAGAAAATTACAAAACAAATCAAAATAGCATCATTTAACAAAAACAGACAAGAAAAATTGAACAATTGGATCTAAATAGAAAAATCTGTGTAGATGATAAATTAATTCACATGCCTTTCTCCATCCAATCAATCAATCTACGTGACTCGGCATCCATAGGCATCAGCTTCTTGATCTTCATCTCTAAAGTTAATTTCAAGGAAACTTTAGCCTCCAATATTCAAATTATTAACCAAATTTAAAAAGAAAAGCTGATAAACAAATCATAAACAAGCTTACCTAAAGCAGGAACAGACTTATCATTGAAGTAATTCTCTGGAAAAAGGCCTCTTATGTAACTAATATTGAATATGGCTATACGAAGCAGGTTCCTTGTCTGTCAAAATTGAATTTATCAAAAGCCACTAATGCAGGAACAGACTTATCATTGAAGTAATTCTCGGGAAAAAGGCCTATTATGTAACTAATATTGAATATGACTATATGAAGCAGTTGTCTAGAAAAGGCCTCTTGTGTAACTAATATTGAATCCAGTGTGTTTCACATAGTTGTTAATGATTCCACAAACAAACTGTAATGAACTGGTTGTCAATTTAAGAAACACCATTTCTTATTTCACCAGAATTTAAACTACGAACAATTCTCACGACATATATAAAACAGAAGCAAAACCAGCAAATCGCCGCATTAGCAAACTAGTGTAAGAAGTTTGTATAGCAAAAAGAGGGAGTAGTCCCATATTGGAAAATGATATGGAAAATGAAAGGTTTATAAGTGTTCTCTAGACACTTATATTAAATTGGAAAAAGCAAAGGCTTGGTATATAAGTGTTCTCTAGACACTTAATTAATATATTTAATATACTTTTAAAAAATTGATAGAATTTTCCATATACCAACTTATCGCAAGGGGTCGAAACATCTAGTGCAAATTTTCGACTTGCAGATTGTTGAGTTTCAATTTCGATTTATTTGTTTGATAAGTTTCAAAATATATACAATACATAATTAATGCATTCTAAGATTGTTCTCTAACAACTAGATCTCCATTATCAAATTAACCAAGCTTTAGATTTTCTAATTCCAATCCAAGTTTTTAAGTATATAATGCGTATCTTCTACCGAACCAAACAGGAAAGATTTTGAAGTTTGGCCAAATTTTGATCGGAGGAAATTCAAAATTAAGTACAAAAACACCAGATCTGTTAAATACGCATCAATTGCATACAATCATAACAATTTTTAGCAGGAGAAAAACAACGCAAGTTCGATTCTCTCGCTGAGATCGTCGGGAGTAGAATTCTAAAAGAATTGATCATCTCATCATCAGATAAGGAACCGTTGATTACCAGAAGCAGCGAGTCCTGTTCGGTGATTTCAGCTTCCTTCACTTTCTGTGCAACAACCTGAAAACGAAAACGATCAACATAAAAATCGAGATTAATTAAGGAATGATGCTTTGATAAATAATTGAAAAATATGTGAAAAACGAGATGTTATTGATTTAAAAACAGTTTCTACGCTCACCATGGCTGCAGATTTTTGAGAGAATTAGAAAGACGCTGATAAAGAAAAACTGAAATTGGAGAGGAAGCTAAGAACGCTTGATTTGAAAATTTGAATTGGAATTAAAAATGAAAGTGGCGCGCATTGGGGGATTGTTTATAGGCCGTTACGTAAATTAACCATGGTTAGATTGAGACTCAGCCATGGTTAACTGAGAAAATGCGTGTTGCGTCACTGCGTGATGAAAATGTTTCAAGTGGGAATGTTGGCCGAAACATTCAAGTATAATTCAATGATAAAATTTTTATTTTCGATCCCGGATCGGGTTTAGATTATAAATTAATTTTTAATTTTAAATACATATATTTATAATTAAATTTTTAAGATTTAATCCAAGGAAAATATTAACATCATTAAAATTCTTAATATTTTTTTTTCATTTTTATATATATAAAGGCTAAATATGTTTAAGCCTTCTCATCACACAATAGGCTGATTTCATATTAAAATTATAAAATTAAATTAATAAATCTATTAAATAATAATATATTACAATAAAATACATATTATATTTTTTTATAAAAATTCTATTATAACAAGAAAATATATTGCGATATCCTATTAAAATAAAAAAATAAACATTATTAAATTATCTACCATTAACCTAATTTCTACAATTAATTTATTATTATTAAATTATAAAATTAAAATAATAAATTATTAACATAAGAAACTTATTACAATATAAAAACATAATTTACTAATAAAATAAGAAACTTATAATTTACATAATTAATTAATTAATAATACAATTTATTATTATTAAATTATAAAATTAAAATAAACCTATTATAATAGGAAAACATATTATAATCTCTCATTAAAATAAAAAATATACATGACACTTAAATCTCTACAATTAATTTTTTTTATTAAATTATAAAATTAAAATATTTTTACAATTAATTTTACATTAAATAAAAAAACCAATTATAATAAAAATATTTATTCGTCAAGCTAAGGCCTAAGGTATTACAAGAAGTGAACAATATTTATTCGTCAACTATCTCATGGAGTTACCAATTTGCAATGGCAACCATCTTCAAAGTTCGATCTCTTAAATTAAAAGTAATACACATTCTTCACATTATTAAAAAAAGAATAATCATTTCCAAATTATCCTCATCTAAAAAATTACCTATAAATCAACTTTAGCAGCCATCTTCTTCGTATAAAAGGTTTAGAAAGTTGATACACGAACGATTACACAACAAACCATATTTTGCTCTTTCCAGCTGAACTGAATTACACCGTTTAGCTTTAAACCTTGAGGCTTGAAAAGACTTCTCAGCAAAGAGAAATATTCGAAGTAATTGTCTACAAATACAGGAGAAAACCATCCTTATAACATATCAATTCACATCCAGGCTCACCTTTCAAATGGTTCTCCTCTGTTCGAATTTAAAGGAGGATAAACAGCTGCAGCTATTTTCTCACGAAGATTGAATTTCCGTGCAATCAGGGGCCTAACATCTTCAACCCCTACCAAGCTCTCCAAAAATGGTAGTAGTAGAAGCAATTCTTGATCTGAACGATCATCAAACCAGCTCTCAATTGGAATTCCGTTGTCCACTTGGAACCCGAATGCCTATGAATAAAACCATTGACCTCATTATGAAAGTGAATGTTCAAGAATTTACGTAGATAATTAATCTTTCCTTTCACACGTGTGCAGAATACAAGGAGACAATCTTTTTATCACTTCGTAAGGAGAAAACTGTAGCTTTTAAAATCACAGGGTATGAAATGACACATAGCATCGCGAAGAAAGATAAGCATTCGCTGATACCAAATAATCACAGAATTAAACCAACAACCTTAGAATATGTTTATCATAGTCTCAGTATTTATGGTTTAAAATTCAAATAAGTTAGCAGTTACAACCATAAGAAAAATTGTTTTTTATAGGACAATGCACTAATCTTCAGTTCCACAGAGGCAATATCATCAGATACAAAGGTTGTCTGTAAGACCAACCGAAAAAATCAAGTTTACTAACCTAAACATGTAATTTTCTCATTTTCTGCTTGCGCCTATTTCATGAATTGGATGCCATCAGAATTCTTATTCATATAAAATTCATTCAGAAGAGGAATTCAGAACATTACCTGTGGAGAGTTGTCAATTATGATAACATGTGACAAATCACGGCCAAGAACTGACAAATCTTTGACATAATTGCCCTCCACAAAAACACACGATTCACGGTAAACACGATGCCGGAAAATTTTTCGCTTAGGATCAAGCACATTTAGAAGCTGCTCTGCATAAATACTTTGACTGGCAGTGAATATGATTATCTCAAAAAGACTGGAAACTCTCTCCAAAAAATCTTTGAGGTGAGGACGGCATCGAACATAAACTGTATGCTTTTGGAGGTTAAAATTTACAGGGAATGTGAAGTCTGTATCATCACATGGTTCTAGCATGGAATGCACCAGAGTTTCTGCCAGCTCAAAATAATTTAATCAATTCCTTGAAGGTACACGTACACAATAAATAGCAAAATATTCACCATCAGCAGCATAAAATGGGGCACTTCTTCAAACAAGATTAATTGACGTTTTAGATCAAACTTGGGTGAAAATGAGGAATATAATTTAGCTCTTATCTGACAACCATGCCAATAGGAAGACATAAATCATAATTCAAAATGAGCAAACAGATTGCTGAAATTCACTTTTTCAATAACCTAACAAATATCATGGCAATGGAGAGCCAAACATCAAAATCACAATAGTCAAATAGAACAAGACATCACTATCTTAATATCAATAACCAGCAAACCTCATGCACAACATTTCTATATATGAAACAGATATTAACTTGTTTTTAACAAAATACTGTAGATGTGTACAAGTACAGAGAACAGACTACTATCAAGAATTAAAAGAGCAGGAAACAATAGGAGGAAACTAAAATGAAATCCTTAGTTCACAGACTAAAGGTCCAGCAGAAATAAAGAGACAGGTTGCCTCAAAAGCAGTAGCAGAAAAGGCTTTATCATACATTCTAAAAAAAAATCTTCATCTAGTGGCACAATTAACCAATTATGGAGGGGAAACTCTATTTAATTATTGTTTCAAAAGTTTATCACATGAATGTAAAGAACAGAAGTATATGTAACCAGATTTTCTTACCGTCCAAGTCCAAAACAAGAGTAGTAGAAGGGCAACTCCGTGTTTGCTTAGGTAGCAACATAGGCCGAAAAGTGGGGACCACTGATGACAATTCTGGCAAGTTCTTTATAAATAAATACGGATCAAAGTCATCAAAGTCATCATACTCGTCATCCTCCACACAAACTTCAGTTGCCATAGACTCTTGACCGTGCTCATCAACACACTCCAGCTTTGAATTCTTCATAGCAAGATATATGGCTGAAACTTCGGAGGAAAGATTGGCTCCTTCTGCAAAGTGAATTCATAACATTAGAATCTAGGAAAGGATCTGATCACTGAAGTACCAAATTTCAGATAAAATATTTATATCTACTTCTACACTACCATGGCACATTGCATTTATCGAAGGGAATGTGCTTTCACTGTAGTTTTTATGTCCTTCAAAAGTGGAATCAGAAGTTTCTTGAGTAACATGACCATTGCACCTATCAACTAGTGAGTATTCCATCTCACTTTCCTCATGGGATATTTTGTCTCCACTCCGAAAGAATTGGACAAAGTCAACTAGACAGGAGTTACACGTATGCATCAGGAGAATAACAAGATTAGAACCTATAGTAATAATAATACTATGTCACTTACCTCCACCGGCAATATCCCCATTTTCTACTTTAGATACATGAAAGACGGGGGAAAATATTGTTTCCAACACAGGAGCAGTTTCCTTGTCACAATCCTGCATTGCAATTTAAGAAAACATATTAAAAGAATCTAGATAGCTACAACAAATGAGTGTTTTGTTTTTCTTCCATTTGACATTTCCCACAATCCTTGCATTATACATCCTCCGATATAATAGAATTCCTGTATATTTACAAAGATATTTGTACATATACAGGAATAAGATTGGGAGCTTCAAGTTTGTACAAGGAATTCTATCAGCAAAAATTATCACTGAATTTGAGTTTGGTAACTGTCTTCCTGTTTTTTGTTTATTGTTGCCTAAACTACAAAGATGCGAGGTGCAAACTAACTGGCCACCAGAGAAGATGATAACTAGTGACCCTCTTCCATCCATGCTCAACAAAAGAGAAAATTCAACAATCAACAGACAGAGCTGCCAAGCAAGAAATTACCATATGATCCACGGAAGATTCGTTAAATGAATCATATCCCAAGCAAGCACCAGAGGGTTCATCTTTCCCCAAGCCATATCTAGTATTTAAATCGGTTGCTGCAACGGATTCCCTGTTTTTCTTTGAAAGAATGCTAACTGGAATTTGTTGTGAGACAAAACAGTTAAATTCACTCAATGAGTATAATGAAAACATCTACTACTACTGGAAATAAAGTGCAACTGTGCAAGGTCTAAAGTAAGTAAACTATGATGAAGGCTAAACTGGGTGAGATACATAAGCGTGCATACCAGAAAATCAACATATACAGTTATTTTAAGTCATAAAGCTGGCACTCTTCCAGTTAAAAAAGATAAATAAATCACACACACAAACAGTAACTTCCTGAAATGTAGAACAAATAAGTACGAGGAAGATGAGAGCATACCAGACTTCTGCTTTCTAATTGAAGATGTAATTAGCTCTGTAGCTTTCTTTTCTGCAGCTGGTACATTATCAGACACTTGCTTTGCAGCTCTTGAAACCCTAGGACTAGCATGCTCCCGAGAAGCATTTCTTCCATTAGCTTTTTTATTGGTTTGCATTTCCAGGTTATGAATGTCCCAATTTTCAGAAGGCTGTCACTTCCTACCTGACTCAGCGGAACATCTAACAATAAATATTCAATTGGACAAACAGAGCCAAGTAACACGTACAAAAACCAATCAACTGTAACAGTTTTCAACGAAGATTTTAAGAGTCGCTAAATTGAATCAATATAGCAACTATAAGTCTATAACACTATGTATCTGACAGGTAATTAATGGTAAAGAGGAAAACATAATATCGCACCAAAGTTAATAGATATCATAACACATACAAAACCAATACTGACAAAGGAAAACAAATTCAGTCCAAACATAAAGTATATCTCCACACTGAGTAATAGTAATTGGCCTCATACAAACTCAATTGATAGAATAGGAATCAATCATAGTTACAAAGGAAAATAAAATGAAAATTACTAATAGCTAGGCCTAGGTAATAAACCAATCCCTAAAAGTTCTAACATATCAGTAAGAAATTCCAATAAGCCACGAAAACAGCAGATACAAGCTACAGAATGACTAATTTTCTCCTAAACTGTTCAAATTAACATCAACAAGATCATTACTACACAACTTAATAACAATCAGCAGATAAACAACACAATTTTTTTAACTCTCAACTTAGAAGCTGAAGTTCAAACCCTAGACCCTCCAGTGAGCACTTCAATATCACAAATCAAAAAAAACAAAAAAAATCCAAAACGACAACAAATAACCATTCTCAAACAAAAGTCGCCACACCAGCTCAAATATTTCAGCTTTTAATACAAGTTAAATCAAGCATGCATTCGTAAATAATCAAACCCCCAAAAATTAGCTAACCCAACACAACTACAAAATAGAGTTAAGAGCAAATTTAGTTTTAAAATAAAAATAAAAATAAAAATAAAAAGTTCTTACTAGGACAGAATCGAAAATTGGGGCAATCACAAGCCGAAGACACTGCAACTGTTCCTGTAATTAAGCAAAACAACTAAACAAGTGTAAGCAAGTTGGAAGATTAAAGAGAAGTGAAGTGTCAGTAGTGAAAACCCTAGATTTTGTTTACCAGCTGCAAGCTGACATTTTTTTTTTCCTTTTTTTGGGGAGGTTTTTCCCTCCAAAGAAGGAAAAGAGAGGGAAAGCGAAAAGGGATCGAAAATTATTTTTTGCCTGATCAAGGGGGTGTGATGATAAATAAATTGAAAATTATTTCAGAGAATAAATCGTCTTAATTTTTAGTCATTATTAGCGAAAATGTTTATCAGAAGAACCTTACTCGCAGTTGCTGAAAAAAAATTTACTCGCCATATAAGCGTCACATGTCATGTAAACTGACACGTGTCAATATACATAGCGAGTGTGGTTGAGTAAAGGAGATTAAAGATTATTTTTTAATCCTCCGACGTTGTTTTATTTTGAAACGGCGTCGGCTGTCAGCAAATTAGTATCTTTAATAAGAAATTGGACAAAATTAAAGAAAGAGAGATATTTTTAATTTTTAAATGTTTGTTTGGTGTTGCGTCCCGTGACGCACTGTCAATTTTTTGGAACCTCTACTTTCTGAATTTGTTAACAAAGCCCTTGTTCTTTTCGATATTATACATTTACCCACAGTTTGTTGGGCTTTCGACAGTAAGCCTTTTTAAAAAAAAATTTTGAAATTCATTATATGTAACGTCACATGCATGTAATACAGATTCATATTAGCTCCATAATAAACTTAAGAAAATATATAAAACTCAAGTCTAATTATAACAAATTTGATAACAATCTTTATGTATTAAGAAATCATCATAACCAATCGAAGCTCAGACACACGCCTAAACTATTTGCGGCCCTATAAATATTACTGAGTCCGCCAATTTTATAATCTCTCGACAACATTTGGTGAATCCCCGTAAAAGAATAACACAATACATAAAATAGAGCATAAAGACTAGTATAACAATAAAACAAAAACATTACAAAACACCTAATGCTTCTACCATCAAATTATTTGGTGAAGTACCATAAATCCTATGCTTATTGCAAGCCCCATATACCTGTGCACGACAGGAAAAAAACCAACATATGGTTGGATTTTAATTAGGGGTGAGTATCGGTTCCGGTTCTACCCGGAACCGAATCGATTTTTTCCGGGTTTGAAATCGGAACCGGTTGTAATCGGGTAGGTTCCGGTTCCAGATATGAAGGAACCGATTTTATCCGGGTAGGTTCCGGTTCCAAAATAGTCGGAACCGGAACCGGAGCATGAAACCGGTTTATATGAACATAAATTTTAAATATTTGACGTTCATTATTTAATTGTACAAATTTTAATGAGTGACAGTTCATATAACAATATTTTAGTGCTTATATCAAGTATATATAGAATGTATGTGTGTTTGTGTTAAACAGAGACGCTTAAGATTAGAAAATGAGCTCATTGCAAACAGAAAGCTGTTATAATTAAAACTACCACAACTAGCGAAAAAATCAATCAATCAATAAACAAAATTTTCCTTTACTCCATTTTGTTTTGCCACAATCTTGTTTAAAAAAAAAACATCTTCTTAATCTAATTCGAAATATCCAGCACAGCAGAATTCGACTCGAAAATTATATGTATTTATTTTTTATCTTTTGATTTTCCTTCCATTTTCCCAGCAACATAAGTATAATGAAAATCTATATATAACTAATGATATCAATAATCAAATATTTTGAAAGAAAATAGTGGGCTATTGTAAAACCTTTCGTTATTGAGCTTCCGCACTCCGATTTGGTCCATGTTTTTTCCTACGTACTCGTATCGGAATGTAGTTTTCATTAAAATATTTTAAAATATGGTAATTCGGAACCGGACTGGAACCGGATAATAGGGTACCCTGTTTAATTGGGTAGGTTCCGGTTCCACTTAGTGCGAAACCGAATTTTTCCGGGTAGGTTCCGGTTCTATACGGAACCGGAACCGAAACCGATTTTGCTCACCCCTAATTTTAATAACCACTACAAATGTGAAACCTATACCTAAGATCTGAGTAAACATAAGTCATACGTTCAAAACATTGAAAAATAAATTAAATATGGCAAAAAAACTCACGGCTCAGTCTGGGAGTACAAAAATTCCGACTGGACTTTATAATAGTTGGTTCGAGTAAGCATAAGACATAAGTTCAAAATATTGAAAAATAAAACTAAGTGAAAAAGGCCAACGGCTCGATCCGGGAGTAAAGAATACGGGCCCACGTCTTGGGCCTATAACAAAAAGTCCGACTTTGAGCTTAAAATATATATATTATTATTATTTTTTATTGATATGTTTTAGTATATAATAGTTAGTTATTATTGATTCTAATTATAAAAAAAGATCATGACAAACTTAAGCTCGAACCCGACCCGATAATATTTCAAATCAAATATTTCCCAAACTCAAACTTTTGTCCATTGTCGAACTCATACCGAACTTCCCAAAACCCGGGCCGTTGCCACACTTGAATAAAACAAAGAAAACAAAGAGACTGATAGAGAAATAAAGAAAACAATGAGAACAAAGAGGCGAGTAGAGAAAATACAGGAACTGAAGATTGAGAAAACAAAAAAAAAAAAAAAATTTACAGGGGAGCATGACTGATAATAGAAAAGTTGAGAAGAGAGGTGGGAAGAAGAAAAGCAAAAAGAGTAGAGTGATAATAAGATAATAAATCATAAAATATGAAGAAGAAAATGAGAAGTAGAGGATAAAATGGAGGAATGACCCTTGCTGCCGATGGTGACATAGTTTTGAATTGAATGAAACTAAGGTCTATAAAACGTAGTATATACTCTTCCTTTTTGTGATCACGTATTAAATTTATCTCATTAAGAAATAAATATTTCATTAATTTATAAGATATATTTTAATATATTTTTAAATTGAGTGATGATGACTGATCTCATTAGTCTCCAAATTACTCTTCAACCGATGTTAATGCTATCATTTTATTGTAAATAAAAAAGTACAAGAAAATATATGTTGACGGTGGATTTTGGTCTCAGGGTAATATGTGAATTTTACCTCCGTGATAATCCTCCCTCAATAGTGAATTTGTTTGGTTATGGGGGACCAAAAGCAAACTTAGCAGAAGATAGATAATGCGCCAATCAACAAGGAGATTTACGTGGTTCGGTGGATTTGGATCCGACCTACGTCCACAGACACAAACATGATGATACTTTTATTACTGAAATACACTTCTCAGACCTTTTTTGTGTTTACAAGTCAGAGCTTGATGATTCTGATACCCTTACACATTCTCTGCCCTCCTATTTATAATAGTACAGAAATCAGACTCATATTCGTATAAGAATTCCTGGTCGAATCAGTGTTCTCCTATTGTAAGGTTTCCTAGTCTAATATTGCTTTCACTTTTCTTATTCCTTTTTGGATTCTGACTCATTACTTTTCCTCGCGAAAGTAGGATAACTTGCTTATCTTATCCGCAAGAATAGGATGTCATCTTTTGGAGCACGTCTTGATATCTGGTCGGTCTTAATGAGGTCGGTCATAATGGTCTTTTGAACTGAGATTGCTGCTGTCGACCTGATAGTGCTCGGTTTATCTGAACAAAAGTGATCGGTTACCGGTCTTCATGAGGTCGGTCTATATATGTTGTGGTCGGTTTGGAACCGTAAGGTGCTTGTTTTTATTGTAGAGTGGTCGGGTTGACTTTGATGATCTCACACAAACAAGGAATTACCCTCATATCCTCGTCATGCTGCTTTAAATGTCATAGTACCTGAAAACACCATCAACATCTGTCCCCTAGTTCTCGGTTCCAACGAGTGTATGAGTTGGTGCCGGGAACTATATAAAGATGGTGTGCCGACTCATTCTGTTGGAGGTCGACCCGGTTCTAAAGTGTTCCGTCGCCTCTTTTCAAACGCCTTTTCTCGAGACGCGCAACAGTCATGTCTGTTTAAGTGCCCATCAAATCACCTTTAGGGTTTTTTTCTGGGCCTGACACTTGTCAAACATCTGTCGGGTTCCCGCTAAAAGTAGGAGAAAATCGACTGTGCAGAGGCGTCTTAACGGTGCGCTGATCTCAACCGTTTATTTGACTTTGGCATACCTATTTTGCATTTGACACTTGGCGTCCATCCGGGACTCTATTACGATCCGATGGTTGGAATTATTTCGACGTTGTAATGAGAAGGTGAACCGATATCCTTACAAAAAATCCTATCAACTTCAAAAAACTCTTATTCTCTTCGGCTACAAAGCATCTGATTTAGTTTTACTCAAAGTTCTTCAACGTATTCGCCGATTTTCCGATCCTGAACAAGTAAGTTTCCCGAACGACCTTCTTCCTCTTCCTTTTTTCTTGCTTGCTGTGTCTTGTTGTTTCTCATTTTCATTTGTTTTGATACTTGCTAGGGAGAGATTTATAGCTTGTTGGTTTTTGCTTAAGGCACTTAGAATCCACCTGCCTAGTTGAGACGTCGGCTCTGAGTAGTTTTATAGACTGATTTCCCCTTCCTTTTCTGTCTATCGGATGTCAAGGATGTCTGTCAACAGTTCTTCCCCTGAAAATCCTGCTAAACCCCCAACTCCCCTTGCTGAAGAGCTCTCCTCGGGCTCGGGAGCACCTAGCGTAGAAGACCTTGATACTACTCTCACTCCTTCTGAGATCGAACAAGATTCTTACCATCAAAGGGTTCCTCGGAAGGATCCAGAGCCCGGTGATCTTGGCTCCTCGGCTCTGGATATGAACCGGCCTTCTAAGATAACTGAAGATGACCTCGCACTGCTTGACAGCGATATGATATTCCGATAGATATCGCTCTTGAAGTCCTCGGACCAATGGATCGCTCTAGTCAACCTGATGAAGGTTCGGTGGCCATTCTTCCAGCTATTTTTGAGTGCGGGCTCCGGTTGCCAATTCAACCCTACTTTGCCTGGATGCTGGCCGAGATGGAAATCGCCCCCTGTTAACTAAGTCTAAACAGTTAGAGGATTTTGGCCGGGCTGTATGTAGTTTGGCATCGGGCGGGGTGTGGCGAACCTTCTTTTGAAGAAGTGAAGAGGTTGTATCGGTTGAAGGCCAACCCGAAGACTCACCACGGTTGGTACTATCTTTCAGCTTACGACAGCTCGTCAAACGTCGTCCAAAAACTCCCTGACTCCAATAAGAATTTTAAGGATCTTGGTTTTGTGCCACTGGAGATTGGGGACGGACCCTGAGGTCGGATGAAGGGGAGATATTGGTCCCGGACATCTTTAGGGCGGGAGGTTAGGATATTACTTTTAGTTTTTCTTCCCTTAGTTTTTTTGCTGTTTGGATTCTTACCCCTTTTTCTTCTATTCCTCCAAGCCTGTTGGAGAGATGCTCCCAAGGTCTCCCATCAGGTCCGGCAGCGGGTATTCTGGGCTCGGCGGTACGTCGCCCATTGGAGGGAGTTGGTAAATGATGCGGCATTTTTTTGAATCAGGACTTATACGGGCCGCTCCTCCCAAGGTCTCGGGTCGGATATGTAGATGTCTGTTGATCGTTTTTAGCCAGTTCCCTCGTTTATTTATCATGTTTGATGTCTTTTTTTTTTTATGCTCAGGTCCTGAACCTTTCTTTTGCCTTTGCTCTTTGCAGGTATGTCGAAGAGACCAAAGTACCTTGATAGGTTAGCCGGTACCATGAAGAAAGCCGGTCATGTTGAAACTGGAACCTCCCGGGCACATCCTGAATCTGTTGAGGCTGGGAGGGTGTCTCAGGGGAAGGCTCAGCCGGCTGCTCGGGGTCTATCTTCTCCTTCTGGTGCACAGTCATCAGGATGTGCTCAGTTGGTCAGTGCACTGAAGCCTTTTAGGAAAAGGAGGCGTCAGTTCGGGACAGAGAGACTGAGTTGGTTCAAGAGGCGGAGGAGGAGCCAGTCCAGGGCAAGAAGAAAGATGCCCATCGGGGGAAAAAATCGTCTGGGGGCTCCTCTAAGAAACGAAAAGGTTTTGTGATCCTCAGTGTGGATGATTTGGGGGAAGACATCAGGGAGGCTACTTCCCATTCAGTGCCGGCCTTTAATGAATTGGCCGAGGTGATTCCTCCGGGGGAGGTTTCGAGATATGAAGACATCTCTCCTGAGGCTTTGGTGACCGAGATGAGCTCCCAAATGGCAAAGGTAGTTTTACTCTTCTCCCTTCTGGTTTCGGGTCTCGGTTTTCTTTATCTCATATATTGACTTCTTCGTTTTTGTGCAGGCTACTTACCTTATGGCTAAAAATAAGGACCTCCTATTGAGTCTATTGTCTGAGGGTGGTCAGACCCAGAGACTTCAGAATCGTCTTACAGAAGTGGAGGCTAAACTGGCCGAACGGGAGGAGGTGATAAAGAATCAAGAGTCGACTGCAATTGAGACCTTTAAAACAAACAAGGCTCTTAAGGCTGCTGCCGCAGAGACAAACTTCCGATTCTGCTAGGGAGGATTTGAAGGCCGCCCAATCTGAGATTGGCATTTTGAAAGTGAAGGTATCAAGTGTTGATGCCAAACTGAAGGCCAATGATGAACAAATGGCACAGGCTCGGGATGATCTTGAGAGGAAAAAGGCCGATCTTGAGGCCGAGAAGGATGTTATCCGCCTTGAATGGGTTGGCGATTGTGCTGAACTAATACCGATGGTACTGCCAGGTCTGAACATGGATCCTATCTAGGCGGCCATCAGTATTTGCAAGGGGAGATCTCCGAGGAGGAGTTTCAGAAATGGCTCTCCCATTCTTCCGAGGAGGCGATGGATCCTAACCCAATTTCGGTTGCTCCGGTCCCTCATGTTCCCCAAGAAGTCTGCCATGAGGTTTCTGCTCTTGTCCCTGAAGTAGGGGTTTCCCAGGTTGATGTGGTTGAAGCCGCTGTTCCCCCTTCCGAGGCCGAGCCTACCCAACTGACGTCTGATCCAGCCGAGGAAGAATGTCTCGCCCTTGTTCGGGTTGATTGAGAAAGGGTAACCCGGACGGGGCCCTGTGTACACTTTAACTTTTTTTTCTTATTTTTTTTGTAATAACTTTGTATGCCGTTTCTTGATGTATGTATATCTTTACGTGCTCTTCTTATCTCTTTCTCTTTTTGTTTTTTCTTTATGTTTTCTGTTATCTGAACACTTTGAGATCCCTTCGTAGGGGACAACATGAGCTGGAGGGAAGTAACCCGACCCCGAGCTGAGGAAAACACTTGGCTCTGGGGGAATGTTACCTCCTCATTCCAAAAAAAAAGACCGACTCGGTGGGACGTAACCCGACCCCGAGCTGAGGAAATACTTGGCTCTGGAGGAATGTTACCTCCCCAGTCCAAAAAAAACCGACTCGGTGGGACGTAACCCGACCCCGAGCTGAGGGAAATACTTGGCTCTGGGGGAATGTTACCTCCCCAGTCCAAAAAAGACTGACTCGGTGGGACGTAACCCGACCCCGAGCTGAGGGAAATACTTGGCTCTGGGGGAATGTTACCTCCCCAGTTCAAAAAAGACCGACTCGGTGGGACGTAACCCGACCCCGAGCTAAGGGAAATACTTGGCTCTGGGGGAATGTTACCTCCCCCCAAAAAAAAACCCGACTCGGTGGGACGTAACCCGACCCCGAGCTGATGGAAATACTTAGCTCTGGGGGAATGTTACCTCTCAAGTCCAAAAAAGACCGACTCGGTGGGACGTAACCCGACCCCTAGCTGAGGGAAATACTTGGCTCTGGGGGAATGTTACCTCCCCAGTTCAAAGAAGACCGACTCGGTGGGACGTAACCCGACCCCGAGCTGAGGGAAATACTTGGCTCTGGGGGAATGTTACCTCCCCAGTCCAAAAAAGACCGACCCGATGGGCGTAACCTGATCCTGAGTCGAATTAACCAACCGGCTTCGGCGAAACTGATTCAGCCCCGAGTTGGTTAACCCAATGGCCTCGGCGGAACGAACCCAGCCCCGAGCACTGGTTAATCCTTGGGACTTGCTCAGAAGGGAAGTGAATCAACCTTTTGAAGCCCTACTGAATCTGACGTGGGCGTCCCTTTGCCAGACCAGTGGAAAATAAAATCAAAATTCTGGAAAATAAAATTAAAAGGTGGGGGTGACTTTAGCACTTATCCCAAAAATGTTTTTGTAAACAAAAAACAACAACGTGGATGCCTCAAGATAGCGTCCTGTCCGAGGTCTCCAAAACATAATTCTGAATCTTTCAATTCAGTGTCCCGGCGAACCAGGATTTGGATCAGTTGAGCGTTTAAAATGGTAAGGGCACATCCTCTATACGTCGGGTCACTGTGGAGCTTGTATATTTGTGCGAGGGCTCCTCCTTACCGCGCTGGAGCAGGCACACGCCACATGGGCACAACGCCTCCCCGTGCTGCGCTTCTCTTGGATCCAAATGATGAATGGATCAAAGAGTGTCCAAGATACTAAGGGTATACTCCTCCTTAGGTCCGATATCACTGGAGCTAGCAATCGTTACGGAGGCATCATCACTCCCCGTGCTATGCTTTCTCACGGATCCATTACATCGGGTAAGTGAGGATCAGAGAGTGTTCGACACATTAAGGGCATATTCCTCCTTATGTTCGGTAACACTGGAGCAAGCAATCGCCACGGGGGTATCATCCCTCCCCGTGCTATGCTTCTCACAGATCATATGCCTCGAGCATGTCCTTGGATATTCCGAGGACCCCGAGCTAAAAGAGACATTTTGGCTCTGGGGGGATGTCCCGTCCCCAGACCAATGAGTATGATTCGGTGGGACATATCCTGACCCCGAGCTGAAAGAGGTACTTGGCTCTGGGGGAATGTCTCGCCCCTAGACCAATGTGCATGACTCGGTGGGACGTAACCCGACCCCGAGCCGAATGGACTTGGCGGAATAAGGTCCAGCCTCGAGCTGATTATTGCAGTGGCCTAGGCGGAACGTAATATAGCCCTGAGGCGTTCGACACATTAATGGTATATTCCTCCTTACGTTTGGTAACACTGGAGCAAGCAATTGCCACGGGGGTATCATCATTCCCGTGCTGTGCCTCTTGTGGATCCTTACTCTGGTTTACATTCGTCGTTGCTGTTTTAATGCTTATATGGAATTGATTGATTCTGGTGTGTCTTGTGTAGCCGTGGTCGGGTGGTTGTAGGCTTTTGACTCTGAACCATCTGTGTTGAGTATGTCCCCGGGGTTTTGAACACGGTTTTGCAAAATTTATTTTTTAGAAGAGCAGGTGAAAAAATGAACGTTTTATTTATTTTCGGGGACATATTGCCCTTCTTACAACTGTCTGTGGGTCATTTTGAGAGAGGTTTTGTTATCCGAACTTCTGTCCCTTAGTAGGTTGCTGTTTAAAGAGGAGGAGGAATAGAGAGTTTACTGAAAGTATCTTCTCAACATCTCGGCGTTCCAGGGCTTCTTTAATCTTGTGCCGTCCAGCTGTTCCAGGAAGTAAGCCTCTGGCCTTACCATCTCTGTGATTTTGTATGGCCCTTCCCACTTGGCACCTAGGGAGCCCTCCTCTGGTCGGCGGGTGTTTAAAATAACGATTGCGTATTTTGCCTGCCCTAGTCCTTTTGGCATTGGTTCTATGATGTCTAGCCCCCACTGCGCGAATGGCCAGGGGTTAGATAGGGTGGTTAATTGCTCTGCTGGTTGGTGGTGGAGGTTAGCATTCTTCTGACATCCTTCGCATTTTTGAGCTACCCTCACACCGTCTTGATGCATGGTCGGCCAGTAAAATCCTTGTCTTAAGGCTTTAATGGCGATTGATCTTCCTCTGGCGTGACTCCCACAGATGCATGCGTGGATTTACCTGAGCACATAATCTGCTTCTTCTTTGGCCAAGCATCTCATGAGGGGTACGGTGTGGCCTCTTCGGTAGAGTACCCATTCGATTAAGGAAAACTTGGTGCTTTTGAATTTTAGTTTCCTGGCTTCCTTTCTGTCTTCGGGTGTCTCCCCCGTTTCCAAATATTTTCTGATCGGTTGCATCCATGAAGTTTCATCTTCTTTATCCAGGGTTTCTACTTCGAGCTCCCATACGCTTTTTTCCCGGAGGCAGATTAGGGGGACTGTTCTGGGGTTCTCTGTCTTTATTGAAGATGCGAGCCGTGCAAGAGAATCTGATTCGCCATTGTCTTCCCGTCTGATTTGTTCAAAGCGGACGTTCTTTATTTTTTCTACCAACCTCTTTACCTCAGTCAAGTAGGCTCTCATGCTAGGTTCTCTGGCCTGGAACTCGCATTTCAGTTGTTGAATAGCAAGCTGTGAGTCACTTCTTACCATTACGTCGTGGACTCCTATTACCGTGCATAGCCTCAATCCGGCCAGGATGGCCTCATATTCTGCTTCATTGTTTGTGGTTTCGAAGGCAAACCTTAAGGCGAACATCACTTCTTCCCCCTTGTTATTTTTTAACACGATCCCGGCTCCACTGCCCTGCGAACTGACAGACCTGTCCACTGACATTTCCCTTTTGTCTTCCTCTACAGTCAATGTCTGGGGTTCGGTGAATTCTGCAATGAAATCCGCCAAGGCTTGCCCTTTTATTGCTGTCCTCGGTAGGTAGGAGATGTCGTATTCGCTTAACTCCACCGACCATTTCATCAATCTTCCCGAGACCTCTGGTTTTTGTAAGATCTGCCGCAGGGGGTGATCGGTGTAAACCCCGATGGGGTGGTCTTGGAAGTAAGGCCGCAATTTCCGAGCTGCAATGATCAAAGATAGGGCAACTAATTCATGTACGGGATACCTTGTTTCTGTATCTAGTAGGGCTTTGCTGACATAATACACCGGTCTTTGGGTTCGGTCGGCCTCTTGTACCAGCACTGAACTTACTGCGTGTCTTGAAACAGCCAAGTACATGTATAATTTCTCTCCGGGGAGAGGTTTTGCTAGGAGCGGGGGCTGCGCTAGATATTGTTTCAGTTGTTGGAAGGCTTCTTCGCACTCTGGAGTCCAGTCGATCCCCTTTTAGGCTTTCTTGATGGCTTTGAAGAAATGGTGTCACTTGTCAGTTGCTTGGGAGATGAATCGGTTAAGTGCGGCTAGCCTGCCGGTTAGACTTTGAACTTCTTTCACCGTCCTGGGCGATTTCAAATCCAGTACGGCTTTTATTTTTTGTGGGTTTGCCTCTATGCCCCTGGAGCTCACCATGTATCCTAAAAACTTCCCGGAGGCCACCCCGAAGGCGCACTTTTCTGGGTTGAGTTTTAAATGGTATTTCCTTAATAGTTCAAAGGTTTTCTTCAGGTCGGCGACGTGGCACCCTGGCGCCTCATACATTGTTATCATGTCGTCAACATATACCAGCATTGATGTGCCGATGAGTGGTTTGAAAATCTTGTTGACCAGCCTCTGAAAGGTGGCTCCTGCGTTTTTTAATCCGAAGGGCATTACCTTGTAGCAGTAAAGCCCCTGATCGGTGACAAAAGTTGTTTTCTCTTCGTCAACAGGGTGCATCTTGACCTGGTTGTATCCAGAGAAAGCGTCCATAAAGCTCAGTAGTCCCTTGCAGGCTGTAGTATCTACCAGCTGATCTACGTTTGGCAATGGGAAGCTGTCCTTCGGGCATGCCTTGTTGAGGTCGGTGAATTCTACGCACATCCTCCACTTCCCGTTTGCTTTCTTTACCAATACCACGTTTGAAACCCATTCTGGGTACTTGACTTCTCGGATGAAGCCTGCTTTCAACAATTTTTCCACCTCGGATGCCACTACTCTGCACCGTTCTTGGTTAAAGATTCTTCTTTTCTGTTTAACCGGTTTATGTGCCGGGTTTACTGCCAAGCGATGATTGATAAACTTTGGATCAATTCCGGGCATGTCATTGTGTCCCCATGCGAAGATGTCGGGGTACTCTCGTAGGCATTCCAGCAGGCCCTTCTTTAGGATCTCATCCAAGTTCCCCCTATCTTTATGCTTTTATTCGGTCCGAAGAGGTTGATTTCTTCTAATTCTTCAGCTGCCTCTAGCCGGACAATTTTATCCGGGCGAGGGCCCGGGTCCTGCCTTGGATTTTCCCCGTCTTCCCCCATTTGCCTATTCCTGGTGCTTCCTTCGATGCAGAGGGTTTCTCGTGAGAGAGTGGCGAAACAACTGCGGGCTATCTTCTGACTTCCGCATATGCTTTCGATCCATTCCCGGGTAGGAAATTTTAGTTTCAGGTAGTAACATGACATTGCAGCCTTCGTTTTCATCATAAAGGGTCGGCCGACAATGACTTGGTAACTGCTTAGGCAGTCCACCACGGTAAAGTTTACCATAACTGTTCGGGTTCGAGGGTGAGTTTCGATGGTTGTTGCTAGTTGTATTCTTCCCAGCGGGATGACCGTTGAGCCTCCAAAACCATATAGGGGGTGCCGTCGTTAGTTAAGGTTACATATTCTACTCCCAGGCTTTCTAAAGTTTCCTTGGATATTATGTCCACTGCGCTTCCGGGGTCTACCAGGATTATATTCACTTCTGTGCCGCTGATTGTAGCTTTGATTATCAGTGCATCATCATGGGGGAAACTCACCCCTCGTGCATCCTTGTCGGTGAACATTATGGGTACCGATCGACCTCCTTGTAGTGTTGGGGGTCTTTCTGTTCCTAGCACCTCTGCCCCTCGAGCTCGGCTGTAGTTCTTTCTTGACCGGTTAGAGTCCCCGACCAGCGTACTTCCCCATGCAATGATGTTTACCTGTCGGTTTCGTGCTCTCTGCCTGGCTGCCATGGTTTCATGGTCGATGTAACTATTTAGATACCCATTTCTGGCTAGGTCCTCCATTTGTTCTCGTAGATCTTTACATTCGTCCGTTGTATGCCCTATCAGGTCATGATGTAGGCATTAAGACTTATGGTTCCTTTTATCTGTGGGGAACCTCCTGAGGTCGGGTTCTATCAAGAGGCATTTTTCATGTATCTCCATAATGATTTGCCCCGGTGGCTTGCTCAGGGGAACATATGTTTCTTGTTGGACTATAGGATTCACCTGAGTCGCGACCCCTCTTTCCTGATCTCTTCGAGATATCGGCTTGAATTCTTTGGGTTTTAGATTGAATCTTTTGAATTCCCGGTCCGGTCGTCGGGGGCCCTCTGTTCTTGCTGTTCTTTCTCGAATGGCCGTCCCCCTCCGGGAGATCTTTTCTTCGCTTTCTACCAAGACGAACTTCCGGGCTACTTCTAGAGCGGCGGCATAATCTGGGGTGTCTTGGATTCTTAGATGAGTCCATAACCTCCCGACCTTTAGGGCTCCCTTTAAGATTTCTAGGGCTTCTAGGGACTCGTATCCCCCGACTTCCAGTACCATATTGTGGTATCTTTCAATAAAAATTTTCAGGGGCTCGTCGTCTCCTTGCTTCATAAGTCTTAATTCTCCAATCGTCTTCTTGGGAACACATGCCCCTTTAAAGTGTCGAATGAATGATTTTCTAAGTTGTGTGAAGCCTCCGATGCTCCCCGGAGCCAGACTTCTATACCATAGGGTAGCGGGTCCACCTAAAGTCAGGGGGAACACTTTGCAGATGGCATCTCCTACTACTCCCTGGACTTCCATTAGCAGGACAAAGCTTTCGATGTGGGATTTCGGATCAGAGTGACCTTTATAAGTGTAGGCATTGCATTTTCGCATGTGAAACCCGATGATGAGCCTCATTTGGAGGCACTACCTTTTGAGTCATGAAAGCCGCGGGAAACGGATATCGGAAGGGGGAATTCAGGATAAACAAGCTCACTGTCTTCGTTGGTGCTGCGTTCGTTACTTCGTTCGAACCTCGTGCAGATTGCGGACGTTCGTGCCGCGTGCGATGAGGCGTTCGAACGGAGCCGGTAATTCTGGTTTTGCTGCTAGCCTCACGCCCAGCCCATTTAGTTTCCCAAAGCCCATAAAACACATCCCAAATTAAATAATTAAATATGAATTAAATATTAAACATTAAAATAAAACATTTAAATCATTTACCAAATTAAATAAAACATAAAATAAACTCATGCCTAATATAAATGAATCAAATATATTATATACTAAAACTAAAAATAAGATTTGCCTAATTAAAATCAATCTTAACCAATTAAAGCCAATCATATATTTGACTTCCTAATTCAATAAGATATCCACCAATTTAAAAGTATTGACTTCCTAATCTAAACCAAATTTGTCCCCCCTCAATCTTTGACTTTCCTTGCTAAACACTAAATCATATCCTAATTTAATGCACAAATCCCTTCCCTTGTCAACCCTAGCCATTCTCTATATAAACAACCCCTAACCAAGGCCATTCTTCCTCTTGACACAATACAATTCACACCCAAGCTCTCTCCAATCTCTCTAGCTTATACACCCAATTCACACAAGAATTATAGCAAGAAATCCTAGACATCAAAACAATCCCTCTCATACCACCGAAAATCACACCAAAACAATCCCTCTCACACCACCAAAAATCACACCAAAACAATCCCTAACCACCACCGAAAATCCTCCCAAAACAGTCCCCAAAATCCCAAAAACAGTAACACAAAAAAACAGCATAGATAACCTTAAGAATAATCATATATAATTGCATTAAAAAACCCACACAAACTTGGAATAGGTTATTGAAACGTTAAAACAGGTAGCCCGTGCGGGGAGCAGCAAAACATGAGCCAAATAGGAGCAGAACGGAGTTCGAATCGTAAGCAAAGCAGCGAAGCAGTGAGCTAGGACGTTGAACCAGTGGACCAGAAAGTTGCGGAGCCTTACCCCCCTTTCGATTTCCGTGGAACGCGAGTCCGAGAGACGGCTTAAAAGGTTAGACCTGAGGGTATCTTTCACACTTATTCTCATTTTACTTTCTGGTCATTTATTTTGATTATATTTTCTGTATTTGTGGTATATGTTGTGTGTATGATGTATGTTGTGGGTATTGGATGAATGAGAGATGTGTCAACTCTCGCGGTATATCGGATGGAAACCCGGACATAAATTTCATAGCCGATTCCGAATGGACGGTAGTATGATCTGTACTCGGGCCACAACTCCACGTACCGCTTGGGCAAACGGCACTTTCTTTCTTTCGTTGTGTTGCTCTTGTTTATTTAGTTTTCTTACTTAAATTCAATACGTCGTTAGTTATGCATGACTCAACCAGGCGCATGGGCTTAGTGAGTTAGTCCAAAGGTCCTCCATTTAGAAGACAAAGAGCCGAAAAGGCCACCTTCGTGACACTACTTCGCCGTGCCGGTTGATGTATGTTCGGTTGGACGCTAGATACGTTCAATCGGGCATACTTGGTTTAATATTATTATTATCTTTATTTTCGTATGAGTCAATCGAGCGCATGGGCTTAGTAAGTGTGACGTGAAATCCCCTATGGGGAGAGGCTAAAAGCCCTTTACCACGATGCTTTGCCGCGCCGGTTGATGTGTGTTCAGATTGGACGCTAGATGTGTTCAATCGGGCATACTTGGTTGACATGATTGGTTCTATTCTTGTATGTGTAATGTGATGCGCATGAGCTTAGTATGTTGGTCTAAATGTCCTCTCTTTGAGAGATCAAGAGCCCCAAAAGGTCACCTTTATGGCAGTACTTCGCCGCGCCCCTTATTTTCTGTTTACGTATTACATCCCATTTTCATGCATCAGGTCCGTGTCCGTTCGAACGCGTTTGCAAACGCAACTCGAACGCGCATACATTTTGCCTTATTATGCATCAGATCTCCTTTCCGTTCGAACGCGTTTACGAACGCTACTCGAACGTGAGCATTCTGCTTCATTTCCGTTCGAACGCGTTTACGAACGCTACTCGAACGTGAGCATTCTGTTTCATTTCCGTTCGAACGCGTTTACGAACGCTACTCGAACGTGAGCATTCTGTTTCATTTCCGTTCGAACGCGTTTACGAACGCTACACGAACGTGAGCATTCTGTTTCATTTCCGTTCGAACGTGTTTACGAACGCTGAACGAACGTGCACACACTGAACTGAGTCTGTCTTATTATATTCATGCATGATTGCCTATTGGTTGATCTTTCTTATGCAAATGTGTCAATATATCACCATTCACATGCTTGTGTCATGATAACATTTGAGTATTATTTCTTGTGGTATATCGGATGGAAACCCAGACGTAAATTCCGTAGCCGATTCCGAATGGACGGTAGTGCGGTCTGTACTTGGGCTACAATTCCACGTACCACTTGGAAAAGTGCCCATATGTGTGCTTGCATGGTTACCATGTATGCTTGTATGGTTAGTATGTGTGCTTGTGTTTTCTTGAATGTGATGTACAAAGTTGTATGTCCGTTGCTATCTTGATATATGTTAAGCATGCAATCTTATATATGAAATACATGCATATTTAGGCGCATATTTTATTTTATATATGTGGATTTAGAAGCATGATACCCTTAGAAATAATTGTTACTTCAGCTTGTTTAAATTACTATATAAATCTTTTCATTACAAGTAACATAAGTAAGGGACTATTCCGAACCCAACGGTTTGAGGTCTTCCCTTGCGAGGGGTGAGTGCGGCCTTAAATCTTTGTCCCGGGTCACACCGGGTGGCGACTCCATGTTATTTCGTACTTCCCAACTAGGCCGCGAGCCTAGGAACGGCGTCGCCCAGGTCCTGTGTCCCACAGTCTGGCGACTCCACTGGGGATGTGAGAATTGGCCCCGAAATATTGTCTTGTAATGAGTGGATTTATGTTTTAATTGGCCATGTCTATAGTGGATAAGTGAGAGTTTAATCAAGGGCACTTTAAGGCTAGGTAATGGTTTGGTGTCTTCCTTCACTCACTACCTTTCTAGAAGGAAAAGCTGTGAGGATACCTACATGACCATCTACTTGTAGCCTTTGTGATGGGCTAATTTGGAGGACTCGTTGTTTATTCCTGACACCAAGCGATAAGAGCCTAAGAGGCTTGGGTACTTAAGTGAGCCTCGCTCCACCTTCCCTATGGGGAATCTACAACGGGAAATCCATTTGACAGTCCGTCACACACCATAGCTCATTGGCACGTACCTTAGTGTATAAAAAAGGATACGCTCACTTGGTCGCTTGAACCCTTGAGTGGGGAGACCTAGTTGTGGGCTATCCTTCGCCAGGGAGAGCCTTTGTCCATACTCTTGCAAACCCACCCATAGACTGGTTTATATGGTTAAAGTAGCAATTATTTCCTTGAGTATGTGCTTGTGGACCATCCTCATTTGGGTGCAGTTGGACTATTGTCAGAAATGCGGGCTTGCTGGGCCATTTAAACTGGGGCAAGTTTGTACTGTATGGCTATTAGGCCCAAGGCTTCTGAAATGTTGATGAGCCATTAAAAAAAAAATTATTATGTTATGTTTGCATTATCTCCCTTCTATGCTTATGTTTGGGAACATCACCGTTTGGATCCATTTGGACCATTTGTCATGGGATATGGGCTTGTTGGGCCATTTAAACTGGGACAAGAACGTATTTCATGACTATTGGGCCAAAAGCTTCTAAGTGATTGATGGGCCACCTTGAGTGCTTGTCTTCGGGATATTATCATTTGGATTTAGTTGGGCTCTTTGCCGTAAGACGTGAACTCGTTGTGCCATTTAAACTGGGACGGGTTCACCCTTATGACAGTTGTCCCAAAAGTTTCTAAAATGATGATAGGCCGATTTGTTTGATAATTTTTATTTGATTTAATGTTATACATTTCTTATACATGACATGCATACATATACCCTGTTAACATCCTCTGTGTCTTAAAAGACACCATAGATACCGTTTGGGTTAGAGAAGGAACCAGACTCACTAAAAGAACAAGTATGAGTGAATCCGATAATGAGGTGTCCCGTATGGATCAGTTAGAGAATGGTCTCGCCAAGATCACTGAACAATTGCAGGCTTTGACTACTGTTGTGGCTGGTATGGCCGGGTCTCGTGCTGGGGGTAGTTCTGGGGATGCAAGACAGAGGAACCTCCGAACAGATTGGGGGATGATACCCCCACTTTTGATGATATGGCAGAGTATGCAGCAGGCAGAGTATCTGGGTCTCAGGCAGAGTTACAGAAAACTTCGGGATCAGGTTGAGTCAGTTACCCGCAAGATGAGGAGTAAGAATGAGGACTTGCTGGATTATGACACATTGACTTTTGAGGAACAGTTGCCGGTACAGTTCAAGATGCCGGATATGGCTAAGTTCAACGGGAATGGGGATCCGAGGGTGCATCTTCGACAGTTTGTATCAGTCATGAGTTCAGTTGGCTTGTCTCAACGCCAAGTGCAGAAAATGTTTGGAATGTCGCTTGAGGGGCTCCCGTGGTATGGTACCACAGTTTGGACAAGAAAGTGAAGGAAGATTGGAGGGAGTTAGCTGATGCTTTCCTGAAGCAATATGTCACTGACTTGGAGATCGATCTGTCACTCCGTGATCTGGAGAATGTTAAGCAGAAAGCGGAGGAGAGTTTTAAGGAGTATGTGGACCGGTGGAGGGGTCAATTATTGAAAATGCAGACTAGGCCTTCGGAGAAGGATCAGATCAAGATGATCATCAAGGGCACCAAGCCCTCCATTTACGGCAAGTTGAGGAGGATGACCTCCATGATTGCAGACTTTCGACAGTTGAGGGAAACTGTCATGGATATTGAGGAAGAATAGGCCGAGAATAGAAAATTCTATGGTCTAAGCAGGAGGCCCATTGGGGGGAACATCGGGAACAAAGCCCGTTTCTGCTGAAGTTGCTGCTATCCGGAACAGGCAGTTTTCCAACTTGGGAAGGCCCCTGTCTAAGGTGCTAGAGAAGTGAGAGAGGCAAGGGCTTTTAAAACCCTTGGATACCAAACCATTACCCAATCCCCTACCACCACATATTAACCTAAGCCTTTATTGCCACTTCCACCAACAAAAAGGCCATGACACCGACAACTGCGCCCGACTCCGCCATGAAATCCAAGACCTGATAGACTCCAAGAAAATACCCAACCCAGAAACAGAACAGCCCGATACACACAGAAACCCCTTACCCAACTACCGTGCCGTACCACCACCAGCCTATATGATCAATTCTGGCCTTCCAGAAGACCTTGTCCTAAAATCCTTTCACCCTCAAGCCTTTTGCCTGGGAATCTGGGATAGCACTAGTGAGGATGAGTTGAGCAGAAGAAGAATGACTTTTGGCTTGATTTCTCTAGCAGTGATGAGGAGGAAGTAAGGGGAATGACACGTAGCGGTCGTTTTTATAATGATATGGCGGGGAAAAGGGTAGGAAGCTTTGACAGATGGTAGAGAAGTGGCTGAGGCTGCAGAGAAAATACAGAAGGGGATATAGTGCTGAGGCAATTGAGGAAGACTAGAGCACAAGTCAGTATCTGGGAACTATTATGTGCATCTCGGGAGCATAGACATGCTATGGTTGAGGCCTTGAGCAAGATTGTGGTACCGGAGGATGCCAACCCTGCAATGTTTGTTGGGTCAGTTCAGAAGGAAGCTCTGCAGATATCCTTTTCTGAGGATGATCTCCCGCCGGAGGGGAGGAATCATAATAGGCCTTTATTTATCAGGGCCGAAGTGAGGGGCAAGAAAACTTCATGTGTGTGATGGTGGATGACGGTTCGTCCATCAATGTGTGCCCGTTGAAAATTCTGGCGAGATTGGGGATGAAAGTAACAGACTTGGACCCCTCCAGTATGACTATTAAAGCTTATGATGACAGTAAGCGGGGAGTTGAGGGTACCTTTGTGGCTATGGTCAAGGTAGGGCCGATTGAGGATGAGGTTGAGTTCACAGTGCTGGACATCCCAGCCACTTTTGCTTTATTGTTGGGAAGGCCTTGGTTTCACAAGCTTGGAGGCGTGCCTTCCACTTTGCATCAGATGATCAGATTCCCGTATGAAGGAGAGATTGTTACCATCCGGGCTGAATTAGACAATGCTGTGGCTGCCTTGGAGATACTGCCTTTCACGAGATTCCAGGTATCAGCCACTTTTGAGGAGTGGGTGGATCCTAGGGTGGCTAGGATTATGGAGAAGATGAAGTTGATGTTGAGCCGAGGTAGGGTAAAGGTTCGAAATTGCCGGATTTCAGAGGACAGACTACTCGGAAGGGTTTGGGGTACAAATCTGACGAAGAAAAGCCAAAGGTCAAGAAAAAGGGCCTGAAACTAATGGAATGCTTTGTGAAAGCTTCAGGGTATCAAGGAGAGCCTGAACCTGTGGAGGTTAATGGGATTGTTGTGCCTGGGTTTGAGATCTTCCAGGATTTGTTGGGTGAGAAGCCACTGACCGGGAAAGCTGTGGAAGCCGATATTTGGGAAGAAGAGCTGATGAAGTTAGAGAACCTGACTCTGGAAGAAGATGGGAAGCCTGAGGAAGACCTGATTGCAGAGGAAGAAGTGTCTATAGATGATGAAGACATTTACCTTCCTGACTTATTTGAATGTACTTCCGCATTACCCATAATAAAGACATTTCTTTTGCTTACTTGCCTGAGTCATTTCCATTCACTCTGCATGAATCAAGCATATTTGACATCAGTTCAGCCAGAACTATTGCATTTAACTTGGGCACACTTGAGAACCTCAAAGAAATTTTGATTGCAAGTGAAGTAACCTCCGAAGAAAGAGAGAGAAGAAGAAACTAGAAAAGTGTTGGTCAGATATGCCAAAGTATTTTGCTTGGTCTTATGAAGGACATGCCCGGGGGTAGACAGAAACATTGCTCAGCACACAATACCAACTTATCCGAATATGAGGCCAGTAAAGCAGAAACTTCGACGGATGAGACCAGAATGGGCTGAGAAAGTCAGAGAGGAAGTTAAGAAGCAGATAGATGTGGGGTTCCTGGAAGTGGTAAAATATCCCGAATGGTTGGCTAACATACCGTAGCCGTACCGAAGAAAGATGGGAAGGTCAGAATGTGTGTAGACTACAGGATCTCAATAAAGCTTGTCCGAAAGATGATTTCCCTTGCCGCATATAGATGTTCTGGTTGACAGTGCGGCTTTGTCTGCTATGTATTCATTTGCGGATGGATTTTCAGGGTACAATCAGGTTCTCATGGCTGAGGAAGATAAACACAAGACTGCATTTGTTACCGAGTGGGGTACCTATTGTTACAAGGTGATGCCATTTGGGCTTAAGAATGCAGGAGCTACTTATCAGCGGATGGCCACTACACTCTTCCATGACTTGATGCACAAAGAGATTGAGGTGTATGTGGATGACATGATGGTGAAATCAGAAACGAGAGTTGGGCATATTGAGGCATTGGAAAGGTTCCTTCAGAGAGTTGACAGATATAACCTGCGGCTTAATCCCAAGAAATGTGTGTTGGGGGTGACATCAGGGAAATTGCTTGGTTGGTCATACAGTGGGAATGGGCGGAATAGAGGTAGACTCCGAAAAGATCAAGGCAATCACAGAAATGCCTGCACCAAAGACAGAAAAGGAAGTCAGAGCATTCTTGGGGAAGATTCAGTACATCAGTCGGTTATTGCCAAGTTGACATCAGTATGTGAGCCTATCTTCAAACTATTGAGAAAAGATCAGCCGGTGAGATGGAATGAACAGTGTCAGACCGCCTTCGACAGAATCAGAGAGTACTTGGTAAAGCCTCCTGTATTGAAGCTCCGAGGCCGGGTAGACCTTTGATATTGTATTTGGCTATAGAATCAGAAGCATTGGGGGGTATGATGGTACAGGCAGATGAGGCAGGGGTAGAACATGCAGTTTATTATCTGAGTAAGAAGCTGCTTCCGTATGAGGCTCGGCATCAGGAAGTTGAGAAGATCTGTCTTGCAGTGGTATGGGCTTCCAGAAAGTTGCGACATTACTTCCAGTCTTACAAGATCCAGGTGGTGGCAAAGGAGAATCCTCTGAAATATCTGCATTCAGTGCCTTCACTAGTGGGAAAAACGGGGCGATGGTTGGTATGTTGACAGAGTTTGACATTGAGTATATCACCTCCAAGGTGATCAAGGGACGAGCAGTAGCAGAGGAGTTTCTGGCATTGCAACCTGTTGAGGGGGATCAGTATAAGTTTGAGTTTCCAGATGAAGAGATCCAAGCAATAACAGTTCAGAGATGGAAGATGTATTTCGACGGAGGAGCAGTGAATTACAAGGGAGCCGGAAGGATTGGGATCGTGATAGTAACCCCCGAGGGAGAGACTTTGCCTTTGGCTAAGAGGTTGACATTCAGAGTGACTAATAACATGGCTGAGTATGATGAAGCATGTGTTTGGCCTGACAGCATTGATAGCCTTGAAGGCGGGAGAGTGTGGAAATCTACGGAGATTCTATGTTAGTTGTCCAGCAGATGCGAGGAGAATGGGAATTGAAGGGAAGAACGGTTGAAGCCTTATCTTTTTCACCTCAGAAAAATTGGCACAGGATATCCCGAGTGTAGTGTAAGTTCAGCACCTACCGAGGGAAGAGAATCAGATGGCAGACGCATTGGCTACACTAGCAGCGACTTGGGAAAATCCAGAGAAGTTAGTGATGAGACCGTTGGTACTGACGACAGCAAGTAAACCTGCTTATGAGATAGAAAGAATTCTGGAAGTTGAGGTTGACGATGGTAAGCCTTGGTATTATGACATTCAGAGATATCTGGAACATGGTGAATTCCCGGAAGGGGCGGGCAGAAAAGACAGGATAGCCATTCAGAAGTTGGCTTCCCAGTATGTGACTTTGAGAGGGAGAACTGTACAAGAGGCAGGCAAACGGCATTCAGTTGAAATGTTTGAGAAAAGAAGAGGCTCAGAAAGTGATGGAAGAGGTACATGCCGGGGTATGTGGTCCGCACATGAATGGATTGAACTTGTCCCGCAAGAGAGTAAGACATGGGTTTTATTGGTCGACCATGGAGAAGACTGCGCGAGGATGGTAAAGCACTGTCATGACTGTCAGGCACACGGTAATTTGAATCACTTACCGCACACAGAATTGCACGGGCTGTCAGAGCCATGGCCGTTCTCTGCATGGGGGATTGATGATGATGAAGGGAAATTCGACCGAATGCATCTAATGGGCATCGCTTCATAGTAGTAGCAGTGGATTACTTCTCAAAATGGGTAGAAAGCTGAGTCGTTCCGGAATGTTACAGCGAAGCAGATGGCGAAGTTCATAGCTCGGAACCTCATTTGTCGGTATGGTATGCCGCATCATGTAGTGACGGACAACGGGGTCCAGTTTCAAGGAGAGACAAGGCAATGTTACAGAGGTATGGGATAGGCCAC